>CAUYQU010020136.1:0-43531 GCA_963574635.1 Cheracebus regulus
AGAGATGGAGTTTGAGAATCTGTATTTTTTTTTATTACATTTTAGGTTTTGGGGTACATGTGAAGAACATGCAAGATTGCTACATAGGTACACACATGGTAGTGTGATTTGCTGCCTTCCTCCCCATCACCTATATCTGGCTGTTTAACCAGATTTTAATTTGCAGCCCAGGAAGGGTGTGTGTGTGTGTGTGTGTGTGTGTGTGTGTGTGTGTGTGTCTGTGTGTGTGTGCCATCAAGTGCTTTGGACTGGTGGTTGGATCTCATTTAGCCCAAATGTGAACAAAATGATCCCTAGCCTGTGGCTCAGGAGGCTGAGGGGCCACTACCTCCCAGTGGCCGTCCTGTGCCACTACCCTGACTCACCCTGCTCACAGGGTCCCGGGCTTTCCCAGCTCTCAACTCCGCCAGACACCTGAATAGGTGCCCTCCCTTGAGGTCCTGAACTGTGTTCTTTCTGGTCAGGAGCTGGGGCTGTTCTGTGTTCTCCCCACAGCCCCCGACCCAGCCAGGTGGGCGCAGGGTGGCTCTGTTGGCAGCTCCTGCACAGCACCCGGGTCCCAAGCCTCTCAGCTCCCTTGCAAGGAGTGCACCAATGCCCACATTTGGCAGGCCAGGACATAGAGGACCAGAGAGGTGGGCTGGGGTATAAGTCCAGGAAGGCTGGCTGTAGAGCTGGGAAGGGTGGCTAAGGGACGGGGCAGGGAGGGAGGAGGGCCTCCTCAGGGGGTCACAGCCCAGGTAGCAACACAGCAGAGCAGAAATGGACTTGGAATGATGAGCTCTGGGACAACAGTAATATCATAATTGGAATAATTATTATTGCTATTGTTATGTGATAATAACCAATCGGGAGCACATTAGGCAACGTTTTACATCTGTGAGGTCAGATGTGACCCCAGCTCTGACCCTTCTCAATGTGTGACTCATGGCTGCACTCAGGGCCTCAGTTTCCCCACTGAGGCTTGAGTAGGAGTTCAAGAAAAATTCCTGACCAGGTGCAGTGCCTCATGCCTGTATTCCCAGCACTTTGGGAAGCCAAGGCAAGCGGATCGTCTGAGGTCAGGAGTTCAAGACCAGCCTGGACAACCTGGTGAAACTCCGTCTTTACTAAAAATACAAAAATTAGCCGGGCATGGTGGCACATGCCTGTTGTCCCAGCTACTCAGGAGGCCGAGGCAGGAGAATCACTTGAACCTAGGAGGCTCAGAGGTCACAGTGAGCCACGATCGTGCCACTGCACTCCAGCCTGGGTGACAGAGCGAGACTGTCTCAAAGCAAAACAAAAGGAACGGTTCCTTCCAGCTGGAGGACATACTGTGTGCAAAAGCCTGGAGGGGGGTTTAGAAGTGGTCTGGACCCCTTGACTGGGACAGAGTAGGGGGAGTCCCATTTTGTCCTACCCCTCATCCAGATCAGAGGGTGGGAACCTCGAACACATCTCTATCTTAAAGTTGTTTTTTTTTTTTTGAGACGGAGTCTTGCTCTTTGACCCAAGCTGGAGTGCAGTGGCTCCATCTTGTCTCACTGCAACCTCTGCCTCCCGGGTTCAAGCAATTCTCCTGCCTCAGTCTCCCTAGTAGCTGGGATTACAGGTGCCTGCCACTATGCCAAGCCAAGTTTTTGCATCTTTAGTAGAGATGGATTTTACCATGTTGGCCAGGCTGGTCTCGAACTCCTGACCTTGTGATTTGCCCGGCTTGACTTCTGAAAATGCTGGGATTAAAGGCATGAGCCACCTCGCCAGGCCTCTTTATCTTAAATCTTTAATCTTTTTTTTTTTTTTTTGAGACAGAGTTTTGCGCTTGTTGCCCAGGCTGACGTACAATGGCGCTATCTCTGCTCACTGCAACCTCCGCCTCCTGGTTCAAGTGATTCTCCTGCCTCAGCCTCCCGAGTAGCTGGAATTACAGGCACTCGCCACCACGCCCCACTAATTTTGTATTTTTAGTAGAGATGAGGTTTCTCCAAGTTGGTCAGGCTCTGGTCTTGAACTCCGGACCTCAGGTGATCTGCCCGCCTCAGCCTCCCAAAGGGCTGGGATTACAGGTGTGGGCCACCGCGTCTGGCCTCTTTTTTTTTTTTTTTTTTTTGAGATGGAGTCTCACTCTGTCACCCCCATACTCAGCTAATTTTTGTATTTTTAGTAGAGACGGGGTTTCACCATGTTGGCCAGGATGGTCTCGAACTCCCAACCTGAGGTGATCCACCCGCCTCCACCTCTCAAAGTGCTGGGATTACAGGCGTGAGTCACTGTGCCCGGTCTTTTTATCTTTAATCTTAAAACATCAATAAGGCAGCAAGCTGACCCAGGGATGACCAGTGGAGAAACTAAACCACAGGGCCCAGTTTGCTCCTCCTGGGCCATGAGCCAGGCCAGCCATCCCTGCAGTACTGCGGGTCAGCGCTGTAGTTGTGTCTGCCAAGATCTTGACCCACAGACAAACTGTGTCCAGTCGCAGCCCCACACGGCTCATCCTGGGTGGAACATGCCGAGTGTGAGAGGCTACAGTTAGGTCCTTTTGCCCGGTCCCAGCCAGGACAGGCTCTGCCCTGGACAGTTTGGAAGAGCAGGCTCTCTCCTCAGCCGGGCTAGAAGATTTTTGGGGTGATTTGGCAGCAGTGGGCTGGAAGGCTGGGCACAGACTCGGAATGAGAGAGAAAGGGGCTTGTTTGCTTCATCAGAGAGGATATAAAGGAAATGAACTGGACGTGTAAGTGAGCCAGATCTCGAGTCTGAGGTGTTAGAGTTTACCCTGAGGCCAAGTGAGAAGCCATAGAAGGTTTTTGGGAGGGGAGGACATGAGACATCCAACATGTCTGAGCGCCTCTCATACCAGGAGGCTGTGGTCTGAGTCGGGATGAGTCTAGGACCTGCTCCCCAAGGGACCGTGGGACTGGGAGGAGCAGGGAGGCAGGGAGAATGTCCAAGTGGAGGGGAATGGCGGAGATGCGAAGGAGATGCCCTCTGATCCCCACGCACTCAGCCACTCATTTCACGTTGCCAGCATGCCGGAGTCACTGTGCACCTGTCCAGCACGGAGGTGGTGTCCTCGTGAGGAAACGAAGGGTCAGAGAAGTTGAGAGACTTGCATGAGGTCACATGGGGAGAAGGTGGCCTAGTTCAGAGCCACACCCTTCACCCCGTATTCCACTGTCAGATGGGGCGCCCCAGACCTCACGTGGAGCTGGGTCAGTGGGACCTGTCCAACCGGCACCTTATCTGACTCCGGGTCCCGCCCTGAGGCAGGCTGATTCCAGGCAGTAGTGAGCCGGGAGCCCCTGGGCCAGCCGGGCTGGGCCGCCCCGGTCTGATGCGTCCCCGGGGCCTTTCCCCTAGCTATGGAGACCAGGTGCAGCACTTCAAGGTGCTGCGTGAGGCCTCGGGGAAGTACTTCCTATGGGAGGAG
The DNA here is from genome assembly GCA_963574635.1 of Cheracebus regulus. Classification (NCBI taxonomy): domain Eukaryota; kingdom Metazoa; phylum Chordata; class Mammalia; order Primates; family Pitheciidae; genus Cheracebus; species Cheracebus regulus. Next base: position 3,410 of record CAUYQU010020136.1, read on the forward strand.
AAGTTCAACTCCCTCAACGAGCTGGTCAACTTCTACCGCACCACCACCATCGCCAAGAAGCGGCAGATCTTCCTGCGCGACGAGGAGCCCCTGCTTCAGGTAGGGGCGGGTGGGGGCTGGCCGTGGGAGCCTCTCTGCATCTCCTGCCTTCTGGAGCAGGGGAGACGCTGATGCCGAGGCCAAGGACAGGCCTGGCGTCCCTTTTCCAGCAGTCTGGTATTGCAAGAGGGGTCTGGCCCAGGCTTCAAAGTTATATCCTGATGGTGGCTGGGGTGGGACTTGCAAGGGTGGGAAAGGCAAAAAGGAAAAGAAAAGCAAAGGACAGAAGGAAAATCCCATGGGGACAAACCGTCTAGCTTGTTCTCAGCCCCTAGAATAGCATGTGGCACATAGTAGGTGCTCAATAAATGTTCACTGAGTGAAGGAAGGCACAGACCCCTGCTGAGCCTACTGGGTACCATGCACTCAGCGGGTCTCTGTAGTCTGGAGCCTCATCATGCCCATTGTACAGAAGAGGAAACTGAGGCTCAGAGAGTGCATGACTCATCCAAGGACACTTACCCAGTAGGCTCAGTCCTGGTTTCTGCTTCCAGAAGAGTTGACCTTCGGGGTGGGGCAGCTGAGTGCTCGTGGGTGGCTGGCCACGGGGTGAGGAGTGGGGGTCGTCCACCCCTCGACCTCGTAATAACAGCAATTTGCTAGCCAGCCCTTTCATCAAAGGGCCCCAGGGGCCAGCTCTTAAGCTGATTAGGATGCCGACAATAGCCACTGGGGTTATTAGCCCAACAGGCTGTTTTCTTCAGGAGCGGGGATGTTGGCAAGGCCTGGGGCTGGAGGTCAAGACCCTGGGACATTTGAACTAGGGCTCTGCAGAGGATATGGGGAGTGTGGCCAAGGCCTGAGGGGAGGCTGCTAATCACAGCAGAGAAGCTCCAGCCATGTCTTGTTCCCAGCGCCTCCCCGCACCTTTCCACGTGATCAGAGGCCAGTTCACCCCCTCGGTTTCCCCTCTGTTTTCTAGGATGAGCCCTGGGGTCTGATATGCCAGGAAAGTCAAACAGCACCTTGCAAGACCCTCACTAGCCCCTCCTCTGTTGGCCTTCCCTGCCCAACCCTGAGTGCCCAGGTTGCTGTGAACTGCCGGGCTCAGGCGCCTCTTCTCCCCAGCTGGCCCCTGTCTGCCAGATCTCCATCCTCTTCCCTGTTCACCGCCTGGGCCAGCTCTGCTCAGAAAATGTGAGGGAGCCGGGATGGAGCTGGGGTGGGGGCGACTGAGCACTCCCCTACACCCACCACCTTGCTCTGGCCCGGGCCCTGGGGTCCCCCACCCTGTGGCTCGACTCCAGAGCTGCCTCAGTCCCCTGGGACCCATGACGCCTCCTCCTTCCTGGGCAGACAGCTGCTAATTACAGCCTCTCTGCTGATCCTATCACCCGTCTGGATGAGATTCTGCAGGTTCAGAGCTGAGATCCTGGTGGGCAGGCAGGGCCAGGGTGCTTGGTGCAATCGTCACCGCGCTGGGCAGACGTGCTGCAGAGCACTTCTGTCCAGCTGCCATGCACAGGTGGGGAAACTGAGTTCCACAAAGGGCAGGGACCTACCCAACACCACACATGGGGCATAGATGGGACCGGAAGTCCAGCCTGAGAGCTCAGAGTGACAGTTCTGTCCCTCAGTGGCTGACCAAGGGCAAGAGCAGTAAACACGGCTCTCAGCTGCACACCACTTCACAGTGTATGAGGCCCATTCTCATGGCTTTGTGGCCTGGAGTCAAAAGCTATCTGGCTGCTGCAGAGTCACAAAATAAGACCCCGAGAGAAGCAAGGACCCAACAAAAACCCACCCTAAGGACCAGGACTCAGGTCCCCGACCCACCAGCCCTATGGTCCCAGCTGGGCGGCTGGAAAAGCTGTGTTCTATGTAGATGCAGCATCTGCACAGCAGACAGGCAGAGGTGTGGGCAGCAGGAGGCCCAGGGGTGGCAGCGCCACTGATCTGGATTTAAAGTTCAATTGCAGTGCTGCCCTGAGACCCCTCCCTGCCTGTGGCAAATCACTTCTCTCGGGCGCCTCTGAGGGAGAGCAGGTGGCGGGGCTTCTGAAGGCACCCTATTAACCACTTCCTCCTCTTGCAGTCACCTGGGGCCTGCTTTGCCCAGGCCCAGTTTGACTTCTTGGCCCAGGATCCCTCACAGCTCAGCTTCCGTCGTGGCGACATCATCGAGGTCCTGGAGCGACCAGACCCCCACTGGTGGCAGGGCCGGTCCTGTGGACGAGTTGGCTATTTCCCACGGAGTTACGTGCAGCCCGTGCACCTGTGAGCAGCTGGGAGGCCAATCTGGCCAACGGGCCATTTTCTAGGAACTGAGGTCCAGAGAGGACATGGACACCCCCAGCCTGGTCAAACAGTCACACGGGGCTCAGCGGACAGCCTTGGACTGAACGTGGGCTCCTAACTGCCTCCTGCCACTTCACACAACCTGGGATGGCCCAGGTCCCCCAGCAAGGGTACCTAGCAAGAGTGGCTCCGGGGCTTCCTGGCTGGTTGCTTCCCATTGGCTGCCAGCTGTCTGACACCACAGGGCGGAGTCTGTGGAGGCCCCACCCACCTCTTCCTGTCAATGGCCCCAGGAAGGTTAAGGACTGCCAGGTTTCACCCACTGGAGGCTCAACCTGAGGAGCCCAGGGCGTGGTGGGTGGGTTCACCTTGGGCTGACCATCCCCTGGGCCTGCCTGCCCCTTGCTCAAAAGGCCCCTTGAGTTGTAAGGGCTATTGGGAGGTGGCTCAGCCTCAAAAGACAGACTGCATGTCTGCTGACCTAAACTCACTGGACTGACTCCAGGTGGACACCAGCTCCTCAACAGCCTCATGATTTCAGCTCCGCCCGGGGTACTGAGCACCCCCGCCCCACCACAGGGCGAGAGGCCCTGAGAGCCCGAGGAAGGGGCGGGCAGTGGGGAAGGTGGAGGCACACCCTTCTCCAGTTGAGCAGATGAACCCTAAGGCCAAGCCGTGGACCCAGCCACGTGGAGACCCTGGCTGCCCTCCCTCTTGTTTGTCTGGGCCCGGTTCTGCCCGGACAAGCTCTCAGGAGGCTGAGAGACCTACAGGCCAGACAGAAAGTTGGGGCCAGAGCTGGGTTTTAGAGATCCTACAGGATCCCGAATGGGGGAGCTGCCTAGGTGGGGCATGGCCCCTACCTGAGAATGGGAGGGTCCTCCAGAGAATGTGCCACTGTCAGGGATATGAGCAGGGCCTGCCCAGATCCTGGGCAGCTCTGGGAGTGGGAAAAGTCAGGTGGGACTTGGAGAGGCTTTGAACACCAGGCTGATGGTGGAGGGGACGGTGGGCAGGGAGGGAGGGTGGGGAGGCCCCCTCTGGCATTTGGGAGCAGGTGAGTGGAGGGAGGAGCCCCTGGAGGAGGCTGCAGTTCCTTGGTGGAGGGCCTTGCTCTGGCCATGTGGGGCTCTCCCTCCATCCAGAGCTGGCCCAAGACACTTAGAGCCTTGAGTGCTGGCAAATCTCATGGCTCCTGACCCGGCCTGTGTATTCAAAATGAAAGCAGTAAAATCAACATCAGGGTGTCCATCAGAAATCTAATTTTCTTTCCAATGATGACTGCTTTGATGCTATTTTTGAAATGTTACTTTCTTTTTTCCCATTTCCCCCCTGATTTTTCAGGGCTCCTGCTCTGCTGGCTTGGCCAGTTCTTGGGGGCTGAGCCATTGTGCAGCTGTGAGGGGAATCTGCCCCTCTCGGGGCCTCGGGGTCCCCATGAGGGAAAAGGGTGGACCTGAGGACTCAGGGCTCCTGCCTTCCTGCCTAGGGTGGCAGCATCAGGCGAAGTAGGCGTAGAAGAAGATGTTGACGCACATGAGGAGGATGGCATTGAAGCCACAGACACGGGCCCAGAAAGTGTATTTCTGGGGCGTTTGGCCATCACCTGCAGGGGGTTGCAGAAGGAGAGGGACAGATGAGGGACACAAGGCCACCCCTGGTGCCCCTGCCTCCAGCCCCAGTGTCAAGGTAGAGAAGCGCCTAGGGTCACCCACTTACCTGCTTTGGTTACCAATGGCAGATCCCGAGCCAGGGTCCACCAGGTAAGGTTCTCAATCTGTAAGAAATGAGTGGGGATAAGGATGGAGCTGGGGGGTGGCAGGGTGGGGGTGACCCACACAGGATCAAAGGTTGGGGGTGGCAAGATGGCAGCTGAGTTCAAAAAGAGATGGGGTGAGGGAGTCCAGGGCTAGAAAATTCGGAGTCAGAGAGGGTCAGGGACCAGAATGGGACTAGAGTAAGAAATTGTTGGGGGTCAATGTCAGGGGTCAGGGCCGGCTCACCTGACCACCCTGCAGGGGCGGGGTCAGCAGGCTTCCGGCCACCACCACAGCACCACTGAGTGCGAAGAGGGCGACCGCAAAGTGCAGGTAGTGCATGCTCCCCAGGATGGCTGGCCGCGTGTCTGGCTCTCCGCAGGGCGGGACCGGGTTCAGGAATTCCAGGACCAGCCTCGTGGCCCCCACCACCAGCCCCGCTATCAGGCCCCAGAAGGCCCCCTGGGGATGAGGGAGGCAGAGCACGTGGGGCTACCGGAGGAGGACCAAGGATCCCCCGAGAGGCAGGAGGGGAGGGCTAGTACAGACTGTGGCAAGTCCCCAGGGAGACCTGGCCCCCGACACCCACCTGCTCGTTGGCACGTCGCCAAAAGATGCCCAGGACAAAGACCGCGGTCAGTGGGGGGGCCAGGGAGCTGGTCACTGACTGCATGTAGATGAAGAGCTGCCCGCTGTTGGAGCCCTGCAGGACGGGGATCCAGGCCACGCTCACGCCGATCAGCGCCACTATGACCAGCCTGCGGGTGGGTGGAAGGCAGGCCGAGGTCGGCCTGGAGGCCCTTCCTCAGCCCTCGCCCACCTCCCCTGGTCACTAGACTTGCATTCTCCTCTTTCCCCTGCTGCCCCAGCTCCAGTCTCTTCCCTGGCCTCTGGTCCATGCCACCAGTGACCTGGCCAGTCCTGCCCTGCTCCGAACCCTTTGGCAGCTCCCGGCCCCTGCAGGTGCAGCTCCTGACCTTCAGTGCTGTCTGCCCCTTCCCTGCGCCGGGGTCTCTGCAGAGCCAACCCTTGGAGCTCCGTGCTGGCCTCCCAGCCTCTCCCTCTTGTCTCTCCTTCAAAGCACTTGCCCCAACTACTACAGGCAGATTGACCTGGTGTCTACTTGTTTACTGCCTGCCTTCCCTTCCCTTCCCCTCCCCTCCTCTCCCCTGCTCATTAGCTCCTGCCCGCTTCTCTCTGAGGCCAAGAGCCCCTCCACAGCAGGCACATGCTTCACTTGTTCATCCAACTGGCGAGGTGGCCACCTGCGTAGGACACTACCGGAGGATCCCCAAGCGGGTGGAGTGGGACCTGGTGCCTGCCCAGCATTCAGAGCCCAGCGAAGAAAACAGATGAGCCTGTCACCTACACTCAGGGCTAGGCTGGAGCAGCTCAGAGGAAACATCAATCTAGGAGGGCTTCCAGGAGGAGGGGCCACCCCAGAGTCTTCAGGGGCATGAGACCCAGCTAAGGGGACAAAGCTGGGGCAAGGCATCCATCTGATCCTCACCTCTGTGTCCTGGGTCACAGTTGGCATTCCTCACCCCCAAGATGGGCAGTGGGTGGCTCGCTGGAACCCTGGCCATAGTGGCAGGGGTGACAGAGGCTATGTGTGCAGCTAGGATGTGTCCTCCCCTCTCCTGTCTGCCTTCCTCCCTCCCTTTCTTCCCTTCTAGGCCTGAGGGTGAGGGTGGAGGAAGGAGGTGCCACCTTGATTAAGGCTAATTAAACCCTAGCTGGGCAGGCAGGCGGGCGCTGCCCTCATCAAAGGCCCAGGCGGGCCTCCATTAGTGCCTGCTCACTCCGCCCTCTGCACACGGCTCCCCCACCCAACACCAGACGCTGCATCCCTGTGCCAAGGCCGGGGCCACTCTAGCCAGGCCCTCACCTTCTCACCCTGCTTTCTTACCTGGCTGCCAGAGGACCCCCAAACCCAGAAGATGCTCCTTCTGCCTGGAATACCACCCCCTCCCACGCCACCATCAGGGTGTGGACAGTGCCCTCCGGCATCTCCCTGGGCTGCGGCCACCCTTACTGTGGACCCCCTCAAGGAGGGGTGTCTGAGATCTCTGAGTCCCACACAGGGTTTTCAGGAGGTTGTGGGCCCTGTTTGTGCAATGAACAACTGAGAACACAGTCGGGAGAGCGGGGACGGCAGTCATGGAACAGAGGCCTGGGGCCTGGGGCCTGGGGCAGCAAACAGTGGGGCCCAGAGGCGGGGTCATCGCTGGCCCCCAGCCTGTGACGGCGCCCCAGGCTCCTCTCACCTAGACAGGGCCATCGGGGTCACCGGTATGGTCCTGCACCCGGCCTTCGATGGGCTCCTCTCCAGGCCTCTGGGCTATTGTTCTCTCTGTAAGCACTGCATCTGCCTGACCGAGGCCCTTGTGGGGCCATTTCACCCTGCCAGAGATCCGCGCCCCACAGGGCCTAGGAGATGCCGCTCCGAGGGTGGTGTTCAGGGCAGGGGGAGCTGAGATGGCTTTGAGGGGCTGGAGGTGTTGAGGGCATTCCAGTGCTGCAAGACGGAGGGGAAGTCGAGCTGGCCAGCCTGACACCTGGCACAAGGCCCTTTCTGCTCTACCCAGCTGGCAGCTGAGAGAACTTAGGGTCCAGAGAGGGTGAGCAACCTGCCCTGCAGCACACAGCCTCGTGCCCTGCTCCTCAGGTATGCTGAACGCCAGGCTCACGGGGCTGGGGATGGGGGGTTGACTTGGCAGAAGAGGTGGGAAGGAGGGTCAAGGGCACAGGCATCTGGGTGGGTGAGCTGGCACTGCAGGAGGCCAGGTCAGGACTTTGGTTGCAGGTGGGAGCCTGAGTGAGGAGGCCAGGAAGTAGTGGGTGGGGGACACAAGGGCCACTGGGCAAGTACAGGCGCACCAGTGTCCCAGGGCCCAGGCACACGCTGGGTGGCATAAGGGCATCCGGGTCCCAGTGCCCAGGATGGTCCCAGTGCTGGAACATAGAGGGGCTTAGAGCAATGTCTGGCTGCAGAGGAGATGCGTGGTCAGAGAGGGGTGGGTCTTCCCCAGGCCACAGAGCGTCTGAGGAGAGGCGGGGAGCCAGACGGGGAGAGGTGCTCCAGGGTCTGAGTGCCCAGGACACGAAGACATGGAAGCGTCCTGCGCTGCGAGAGGCGGGAGGCTCCTTGTTTTGGAGGAGCCGGGAGCCCGTGGATGAGCTCACTCGCACCTGCCTCTGGCGTGTCCCAACAGGGCCCTTCTGACAGAAGCCGGCTGTTTTGCATCCCCGGGATGGCTGCCTGGAGCTCTGGAGCAGACACCACCCCAGGATGGGTGCCTTGGGTTCCTGGCCAGGGGGTGCACTGTTGGTCAAGCTAAGTGCTGGAAGGCTGGACCCCCGACCAACAGAGTGTGGGCCACACTGCTCAGAGGACAACAGGAGGGCGGGACTGGAAACGTGGGGAGGGCACGAATAGACACGTGCACATAGGGGCTAATCTCTGAGGATGTAAAGGCATTAGAGTGACAGAAATCGCTGGGGACAGTAGCTCACGCCTGTAATCCCAGCACTTTAGGAGGCCAAGGTGGGTGGATCACCTGAGGTCAGGAGTTTGAGACCAGCCCAGCCAATATGGTGAAACCCTGTTTTTACTAAAAATACAAAAAGTACCTGGGCATGGTGACACCCGCCTGTCATCCCCAGCTACTCAAGAGGCTGAGGCACAAGAATTGCTTGAACCTGGGAGGGGGAGGTGGCAGTGAGCCAAGATCACACCACTGCACTCTAGCCTTGGCGATAGAACAAGACTCTGTCTCAAGAAAAAAAAAAATGATACAATGGACTTTGGGGACTCAGGGGAAAGGATGGGAGGGTGTGAGGGATAAAAGATAATACACTGGGCCAGGTGCGGTGGCTCACTCCTGTAATTCCAGCAGTTTGGGAGGCTGAGGCGGGCAGATCACCTGAGGTCAGGAGTTCCAGACCAGGCTGGCCAACATGGTGAAACCCTGTCTCTACGAAAAATACAAAAATTAGCCGGTGTGGTGTCAGGCACCTGTAATCCCAACTACTCAGGAGGCTGAGGCAGAAAATTGCTTGAACCTGGGAGGTGGAGGTTGCAGTGAGCCAAGATCATGCTACTACACTCCAGCCTAGGCAACAGAGGAGACTGAGTCTCAAAAAAAAAAAAAAAAAAAAGACTTAAAAAAGAGAGAAATAAAAAGACTACACATTGGGTACAGTGTACACTGCTCAGGTGGGCGGGGGTGCACCAAAATCTCAGAAATCACCGCCAAATAACTTATTCGTGTAACCAAACATCACCTGCTCCCCAGACACAGCCCCTGTCATCTTGAAGCGCTCACACATGTGCAGAAGGGTGCTGAGGAGACCTCTTGGCCTGTAATGGCCACATGTGCTGTGGGAAGAATCTGGCAAGAGTCCCTGGGGTACAGAGGGGAGAGGGCTTACTTCTTGGCTGAGGGTCTCAGGGAGGACTGCACAGAGAAGGGTGACACAGGCAGAGTGTAGACAGATCAGCGTGAGTCATTCAGGTGAAAAGGGAGGGGACAAGCCGGGCTGGGAGGAAACAGCCTGGAGTTCAGTGGGGCCAGGGCCACGGAGGCTGAGGGATGTGGCAGCCCAAGTGTGGCCTGTCCTGAGTGCTGGCCCGGGGACCCTCTGGGGGGCAACGGGCAACCATCAGGAGGGCTGGGGGCCCAGTTTTGTGGGAGACAGAGCGATCTGTAGCATGGCTGGGGAGGGGAGGGCTGGCCCCTGCAGAGGGAATCAGAGTCAGGGCAGAGACACATCCCAGATGAGGCTGCCGTCACACAGAGGTGGACAGGAGAGCAATGTGAGAGGCAGTGTGGACAGGGTAGTGTGGACAGGGCACACTGGGCCTTCTCCTCCCTCCTTCCTGGCATCGACGTTTCTCTTTTTTTTGAGAGGAAGCCTCACTCTCTCACCAGGTTGGAGTACAGTGGCGTGATCTCGGCTCACTGCAACCTCCACCTCCCGGGTTCAAGTGATTCTTCTGCCTCAGCCACTCAAGTAGCTGGGACTACAGGCGTGTGCCACCATGCCCAGCTAATTTTTATATTTTTAGTAGGGGCGGAGTTTCACCATGTCGGCCAGGATGGTCTCAATCTCCTGACCTCATGATTCTCACGCCTTGGCCTTCCAAAGTGCTGGGATTACAGGTGTGAGCCACTGCACCCGGCCCTGGCATCCACCTTTCTCTAAGTGGCAAACTCCTGCTCATCCCTCAAAGTCAGTACCGGTGCCACCCCGTACCGGCCCACCAGCAGAAGCTCCCTCTCCCCGGAGCGGGGCCGCAGCCGCCTCCAGATGTCCATGGTGAAGAGGGTGCTACTGCTGTTGAAGATGGAGGTCAGCGAGGACACCAGCGCGGCCAGCATCACTGCGATCATCAGCCCCCGCAGACCTGGAGTGGGACGGAGGAGGCATGAGGCTGCCCGGCCTTGCCAAGGCCCGGGGGCCCCTCCCTCCTGGGCTCTTCTGTCTGAGGCTCACCCGCCATTCACATGCCCCTGTGGGCGGAGGGCAGGGAGGGAGAGAGGCCGAGGAGAGTGGTGGTGAGCAAGACCCAAAAAGAGGAGCCTGGGGAGGCCAAAGACAAACTGTGGGGCCTTTGGAGCTGGCTGCTGGAGCCGGCAACCCCAGGCCGAACCGTAATGACTCATATTGCTGAGGCTGCGATCAGGCCTCTCCTTTCTGCAGAGCCCAGCGTTGACAAGGCACTTTCACACCCATGCCTTCGTCCGAGGAAAGCATGATTAACCCGCCTGACAGATGAGGAAATGGGAGCTCGGAGAGGGGAAGAGATGGCCCAGGGACTCGCAGCAGGCCAGGGGCAGGGCTTTGGGGTGCGGTGGGCTGGGTGAGGAAGGCTTGGAGGTCACACCCTGGGCCGATGCACAGCTCACCCCAGTGTGCCATGGCCCAGGCTCTGGAATTTTCCACCACGTCTCGTGCATGGCAGGACCCAGCAGGCATAGTGGATCCCTCTCTCCTTGGCCCTGTGGTTCTCCGGAGTGGGAGTGAGGGCTCCCCTAGGTGGTGCGGAAGCATTGCTGTGCAAGGCTTTCTGGGAGTTGCAGGCTCAGAAGGGCCTGAGGGTGGGGAGCCCTAAAGAAGGTGGAAGGATGCTCACCCCCCATGCCATGCTGTGTGGCTTCAGACTGGTCACCTCCCCTCTCTGGGGATTAGTCCAAGTCTGTCTCTAAGGACTCTTGCAATTTTAAGTACCTCCTTGACTTCCACAAACTCTGGCCCGTCTGTCCCAGGATAAGCCTGACATGGGCTCCCCTGCCCTGAAGGCACAGCCATTTACTGCCTGGCTCGGTTCTCCATCTGATTTGCTGTGTGACTTCCAGGCGTCTCTGGGCCTTCTGTTCACTTATCAGAAGCTGACTGGGATGGAGCCCAAAGGAAAGTGAGTGGAACCACGGTTTTCCCCAAAACATTGCTCCGCCCCCTTGTGTTGCTCATGGAGCTGGATTAACTTGGGGCTTATTCCATCCATTTCTCCGAGAGGAACTCAAAGCCTAGAGAGGGACTGCGGCCCAACAATGGCTCCATGTCAGCCCTGGGGCTTAGTGAGCGCCCGAGCCCAGAGTAGAAGAGGAGAGCGAAACCCCAAGGTGGAACCACAGCGTGGCCAAGCCTGCACCAGGCAGTCTCCTTATGTCATTCTGTTTAATCCCAGCAACAACGCTGAGGGTGGGTAGATGCCATTATCTCCAATTTACAAATGAGGACACCCAGGCTCCAAGCAGGGAAGTGACGTGCCCCAAATATCTTGGCCAGCAAGTGGCAGAGCCAAGATCTGATCCCAGGCCTGTGCACTCACTTCCCTTGGGCCTGAGCTCTGCAGGAGGGAGGGAGGGAGAGAGGAGAAAAGAGCAGGGTGGGACTCACCTGGGGGACCAAAAGCTTCCAGGAAGAGAGGATGAGAGGGAGGGGGTCAGCGGGAGGGGACCAGGGAAAGCTCCAGCACCTGAGAATCTGTAGAGGAAAGGCGCAGGCTGCAAGGGCTCAGGAAACTTTCCTCTTTTTGCTTAGGGTCGGACCTCTCACACCCCTTGCTATGTTGCTTTTATTTGCATACCTCCTGTGATGGGGAACTCATCACTTCACATTAGAATGGCAGGGATGCTACCACTACGAGAAACATGGAAAAAGCCACACTTGCCCCCTAGTTCTCCCTGTTGGCCTGCAGTGTCTCAGGGTGGGGTGGGGGGTGCAGAGGACAGACACTGATGCCTGCAGATGTAAGGGATCGAGCGTTCCTGAGCGCCTGATCCCAGCAGAGTAAGCAGTTTGTGTCTTGGGTTTGTATCGCAGTCACTATATAACCTCAGACAAGTCACTTTCTCTCTCTGCCTCAGTTTCCCCATCTGTAAAATGGAGCCAATAACCCTATCTCATAGCACTTAATGAGAAACTGTCAGTAAAGTGCCTGGCACCCAATAGGCATACAAGAAGAGAGAATGAATGGCCTTTCTCAAGAGATGGTACAGCCCGAGTCAGGAGGCTGAGGTGTGCAGGCAGATGCATCGGGTTAGAATCCCAGCTTTGCAGCTTACTTGCCATGTGACCTGGGCTAGGTCATTTAACCTCTCTGGGTCTCAGTTTCCCTGTCTTTAAAATGAGGATGTTATAGGCCAGGTGCAGTGGCTCACGCCTGTAATCCCAGCACTTTGGGAGGCCAAAGTGGGTGGATCACCTGAGGTCAGGAGTTTGAGACCAGCCAGGTCAACATGGTGAAACTATGAAAAATACAAACATTAGCCGGGTGTGGTGGTGCACGCCTGTAATTCCAGCTACTTGGGAGGCTGAGGCAGAATTGCTTGAACCAAGGAGGCAGAGGGTGCAGTGACCTGAGATCACGCCACTGCACTCCAGCCTGGGCAACGAGAGCAAAACTCCATCTAAAAAAAAAATGGGAATGATACTAACAGCACCAGGGGTGCTAGAGAAAAGGAAGCCAGTGCATCACCCGGGAAGCTCTGGGGACAGTGGCGGCATGCGTGGGTGTTCGAGTGTTTTCTATCACGAGTGCATCCAGTCTCCTCCGCTAGGAGCAGAACAGCCCACCTGGATGTCACCCAGCATCACACTGGATCCAGAGTGGGCTCTGCAGCCCCACCCTCATTGGGCCCCAGGTTCCACTCCACGCCCCCACCCGGACCCACACCCACACCGCCTCACCGGTGGGCATCAGTTCCATAACGAGCTTGGGGTAGGCGATGTTGGAGCAGCCGACCTTGGCCCCGCAGGCCCGCAGGCACTCCGATGGCACCACGCAGCCCACGTCATCTGCACGAGAGAGGGACACTTGGTGTCTCTCCCCATAGATATGGGCACCTGGGTGGGCAAGACAGGGCTGGGGCCCAGACCTGCTCCATCAGTACCTCTGACCTGTTACCACTGGGCCCTGGGCCTCAGTTTCCCAATCTGAGCCATGGGGAGGGCGTAGCCTCTGAAAACCCTTTTCCCGCCTGCTGCTCTCCATCCTAACCTTCTCCCTGATCCCACTTCCCTGGGCCGGGGGCTCGCCTGCGCTGGCCCTGCTGTGTGAGTCTATCTGGGGCACGAGCCTCCCTTCCCCCACTGGCCCCCAGCCTTTCTCCCCAAAGGGGGAAATGGAGGCTAGAGAGGGGAGAGGCCGGCAGGATGGGCCCTGCCCCAGGCACTCCACCTGTGTTCTGGGCTTCGTGTTCCCTCAGAGATACGTCGACAAGTCGTGTGCAGGGGCAGCCAGCTTGAGCGGGCTGTCGCCCAGCTGCGACTCATGCAGCAGGACCGTGGTGAAGGCCCACGTGCTGGCAAGGTCCGAAGCTCCAGCTTCCTGGCTTTAGGCCAGGCTATTTGCTGCAGCAGACAACTGAGCCAATGCCCAGGATCCAGTCACTCAGCCTGTCCACAGTCTGCAAGACCCTGGGTGACCCAGACCCTTAGCCCTCTCTGCACGTCTGTCCTTGCTCCCACCTGAGGCCTTCCCAATGACCGCCTCCTTCCCGCCTTTGGGTCTGTCCTCCGTGCCCCTCTCCCCATCTGTTCCCTCTTCATCGCTTTCGCTCTTCCCTTGTCATCCCAGGGAGGAAACGGACATGTTTATTTGGTTCTCGCCTCTTCCCTGTGGCAGGTGAGTCCCGAGAGGATGAGATTTGCCTTATGCCGTCTCCCCCATGGCTGGGGTGCTGCACACGGCTCATCATTTGAATGAATGAAGGAGTCACGAATTTCTCAGGCTCAGGCCAGATCCCCACTGAACCCTAAATCCACGCATCCCTTGGCCTCCTGCCCTGTGTGGGGGCAGAACCCCAGCCCGCATCCACAGCCCTGAGGTGTGGGGCTCCCTCACTGCTCTGCTCAGTGAGATTTTACTGGTGTTGGCAGTCTTAAGGCAGACTTCGGCCTAGCGATATGCAGGGATGGAAAGAGTTGACCCACATTCACTTTTTCCTCCCATAAAAGACTTTCTAGGGCTGGGCATGGTGGCCCACGCCTGTAATCCCAGCACTTTGGGAGGCCGAGGTGGATGGATCATGAGGTCAGGAGATGGAGACCATCCTGGCCAGCATGGTGAAACCCCATCTCTACTAAAAATACAAAATTAGCCGGGCGTGGTGGCGCATGCCTGTAATCCCAGCTACTCAGGAGGCCGAGGCAGGAGAATCGCTTGAACCCGGGAGGTGGAGGTTGTGGTAAGCCGAGATCGCACCACTGCACTCGAGACTGGGGAACAAGAGTGAAACTCCATCTCAAAAAAAAAAAAAAAAAGACTTTATAGAAACCTCTGGCCCCTGCCCCATGGGTTTTCAGCAGGGCCCAGGGTGGGGGCGAAGCAGGAGATGATGGTTATGGGAGCTGAGGCACAGCTGATGGGCAGCGCTGCGGCGGCCTGTGAGGGGCAGGCGGAGTTGCCGCACAGCCGCAGCGTGGCGGCCGGCATGGACATTTCCGTGGCTTGGGGCTCCCTGTGCAGACTGCCCCTTCCAAAGCCCCTTTCCGATATGTCCCTTCGTAGAGGCCCAGCCCATGGGAAAGGGCAGGTCTCAGACCCCTTCCTCAGGCCAGCTGGGCTGGGGCAGTGTCCTCTACTCTGGCACCCTGGACTGGGTCCCAGTCTCCAGCCCAGCCAGTTTGAGCTGCAGGCTTCCTGGACGCCTGGTCCCGGTCATCCCCCTAGGCACTTCCCTGCTTCCTCCCATCAGCCGCCCCGGCCCATGGCTTCTTCCCACGCCCCTCTGGGGCCCGCCCTGCGCAGTCCCATGCTCCTCCCAGCCTCCTGCCCATCCCCCTCCACACTTTGGAATCTCACTCTCAGCAGACCCCTTATTTCTCAGAACCCTCCTCCCTGCCCCCACCTCTCAGCCTATGGCATCCTGGGAAAAAAAGCCTTTCTATGGCATTCAAGGCCCTTGACAATTGGTCCCAGAACCTCCCAGCACCACCCACCAGCCACCCTGACCTGCTTGTATTTTCTCACGCACACCCAGCCCTTGGACGCCTCCATGCCTTTGCAGACGCAGTCCCTCCTCCCAGGGCACCACTGTCCGTCTGACATCCACCTCCACCCTTGTTTACCTCCTGCTTCAAGGCCCATTGCAAAGGGCTTGTCCTCTAAGGCCGTCCCTGACTCTCCCAACCCCCCAGGCAGTACCAGCTTCCTCCCAAGGGCTCCTAAGGCGAAAGATTGAATCACAGTTGTTTGTTTACATAGTCCACCTTCCCCACCAGGATGGAAGCTTCCCTAGGGCAGACACTGGGTTTGAATCATCTCCAAGTCTCAGGTATTGCCTGCCCCGTCCAGGGCTGAGCCCAGAAGAGACTTCCTGGGAACACTGGTTGAATGAATGAATAAGTGACTGCAGGTGAGGAGGAGGGAGGAAAGGCACAGGAGGAGAGGAGGAGCGGAGAAGTGATCCCAGAAAGAGCCACGAGGAGTTCAGGCACTGTTTGATCTAGCTGCCCTTCCCTGCCACCTCCACCCCCATTAGTTTTGCAGGACCAGAAAGGATATAACTTGCCTGGGGGACATAGACCCAAGACAGAGCCAGGGGCCCCATGGCAGAATTCTGGGGGCAGTGGAGTCCAGGATTCAGAGGACAGGTGATAGGCCACTCCTGATGGGCTTTGAGCCTGGGGAGGCTGAATGGGAGTCAGAGGACCCAGCCCTCCTTGGGGGACAGGTGAGGCCTCGCAGCCATGTGATGGCTCAGAAAGCCCGAGTCAGGAGATTCTCCGTGAGTTTCTTCAGCCCATTCCAGCTCTCCGCATGGGAAACTGCCCAGAGTACCACTGGTTTGACCAAGTGTCTGTGCTGAGCAGCAGGAAAGAACAACCTCTCCTTTATGAGAGCGGTGGCGGTGGTGTCACCATTGAAACACAGTCCCCCAGGTGCCAACTCCAGAGTAAGCAGCCCTGGGAGGCAGGGCCGAGGCGGGGGCGTGAGAGTGGGAGAGCTGGCAGGAGTCTATGGCTTTGCCAAGGTGCTGGCTTCTGCAGGCCTGGGAGCTTCCCATTGGGCCCCACGTTTGCATCGGCGCCCCCCTCCCCGCCCCCGCCCCCACCCACACTAAAACCTGAGAATTGCCCCTCCTCGCCCACTGTCTTCCCTCCCCATGGCCAATGCCCAGTCCTGCTTGTTTACTGGGGGAGCTGCAGCCCCTCCTCACTGTGCCCCCTAATCTACCCCCCGCTGCAAGCAAGCCAAGCAAACCTCTAAAAGCACCAGTGCACCCACGATCCTACCTGCTCTCACCGCTGCGTGCCTCTCAGCCCCTGCAGGGGGATCACAGGCTCTAATCACGGCCTCCCACACCCCTTGCTATGGCCACCTTGCTCGGCCACCCTCTCCCTAATTTCACCCAGACTTCCAGCACCCCCTAGGCTCTCCTGGACACCTCTGGGTCTCTGTGTTTGCTGTTTCTTCTCCCTGGAACACCCTTCCCACCTTCCACTCTTCCCTGGGTTTATCCCAGGGAACTCATACTCATTCCTCTCAATTCATATGGACATCTGGGCTCGTCAAGCTTTGGGGCTGTATCCTCCACGGCACCCATAACTCTATGACCTGTGACTGTCCCGTCTCCTGCCCCCCCCCCCATGCTACACTATGACTATGGGGCCTCAGGGAAAAGTCTGGGTCTCAACAGTGCTTAGCACAAGCAAACATATGATGGCCTCTGCCAGTATCTGTTGAATGAGTGAATGATTCTCTCCCAAGGAGGTCACTGGACATAATCCCTTGAGGAGTAATCAAGTTGCTCTCCCACAGCAACCTCGGTTCGTATCCGAGTCACGGCACCAGAAAATTTTAAATTTTACAAGTAAAAAAGTGATTTAAAATAAAAAACAATTAAAATAAATTTAAAAAAACAAGTTGCTCTCCACTCCCTAACCAGGCCCGGCCCATCCCCAGGAGCCAGGCCAGACACTGCCACTGTAGGAGGGAGCAGGAGAAAGACTCCCAGACCTGGGTTTAAATCCAGTTCTCAGCCAGGCAGAGTGGCTCACATCTGTAATCCCAACATTTTGGGAGGCTAAGGCAGGAGGATTGTTTGAGGCCAGGAGTTCAAGACCAACCTTGCCAATATAGAGAGACCCCATCTCGATTAAAAAACAAAGCCTGATGAAAACACGTTTCTACCAAAAAATTTTAAAAATTAGCCTGGTGGTTCATGCCTGTAGCTTCAGCTACTCAGAAGGCTGAGGTGGGAGGATTGCTTGAGTGTGGGAGGTCCAGGCTCTGCGAGCTGTGATTGCACCACTGCACTCCAACCTTGAGGTGAGAGCAAGACCCTGTCTCAAACAAACAACAACAAAAAAACAAACTCAGCTTTCTCGATCCCTGGCTGTATGATCCTGATTATTAAGATCTCTGAGGCGGCCAGACGAAGTGGTTCACGCCTGTAATTCCAGCATTTTGGGAGGCTGAGGCAGGCAGATCACATGAGGTTGGGAGTTCAAGACCAGTCTGACCAACATGGAAAAACCCCATTTCTACTAAACATACAAAATTAGCTGGGTGTGGTGGTGCATGCCTGTAATCCCAGCTACTCGGGAGGCTGAGGCAGAAAAATCATTAGAACCAGGAGGCGGAGGTTGCGGTGAGCTGAGATGGTGCCATTGCACTCCAGCCTGGGCAACAAGAGCAAAACTCTTGTTTTGTCTTCTCAAAAAAAAAAAAAAAATCTCAGAGGCTGGCCAGGTACAGTGGCTCACACCTATCATCTTAGCACTTTGGGAAACTGAGGTGGGCGACTCACTTGAGGCTAGGAGTTTGAGACCAGCCTGGGCAAGATGGCAAAATTTGTCTCTACCAGAAAATACAAAAATTAGCCAGAGGCAGTGGCATGCACCTGTAGTCCCAGCTACTTGAGAGGTTAAGGCACGAAAATCACTGATCCGGGGAGATAGAGGTTGCAGTGAGCTGAAATCAAGCCACTGCATCCAGCCTGGGAGACAGAGCAAGACTGGGTCTCAAAAAAAGATCTCTGAGACGGTCTCCTTCTCCTTTACAGAAGAGTATAAAAACTCGGCTGGGCGTGGTGGCTCACGCCTATAATCCAAGCACTTTGGAGTCCAAGGCGGGCGGATCACCTGAGGTCGGGAGTTCATGACCAGCCTGACCAACACAGTGAAACCCTGTCTTTAAAAAAAAAAAAAGGAGTATAAAAACCCTTCTGGGAACCTCTATAGGCCAAAAACCCACCCTCAATCTAAATTTCACACCTTATATGAAAATTAACTCACAATAGATCACAAATTTAAATCTAAAATGTTAAAAAAAACTATCAAACTTTTAGGGAAAATAACAGGAGAAAATCTTCAGGACCTAAGGTTAGGCTGTAAATGTTGATTATACACATTGGGTCAAAGTTAAGAGTTGGGGTGGGTGGGGGTTAAGCACTCAGCGTACAAAACGCTGTTCATAAATGCAGTTGCCTGTGAGCTTGGCTGGTGAAGCTCTGTGTTATAACCAATTTTATCTATAGCTGCTGATATAACTTGCTACGAATCTAGGACTAACTTTGCTCACCACCGTCACTTACCAATCAGAACTCTCCAGCTCCCCAAATCCTTACTAGTGCCAAGGAACTTTCTCAAAGAGCACTGAGTAACATGTCTGCGTTTTAGAAAACCTCTAGCCTTCTCTGTATTCTCCAGACACATCAGAGACCACCCAGTCTTTGTGTATGACCCGAACTGCAATTCTTTCTTCCCAAATAAAATGTTAAATGTAGAGGTTTGTCTCTACATAAACCACAATAAGATACGACCTACCAGACATTGTTGGTGAGAATGTGAAATAGAGCAGCCTCTCTGGAAAAAGTATGGCAGTTTTCAAACATGCAATTACCAGGGCCCAGGAATAACTCTCTTGGGCATTTATACCAGAGAAATGAAACCTTATGTTTACATACATATGTAATGAATGCTCATAGCAAGGTTATTTGTAATAATTAAAAGCTGAAAACCCCACATATCTGTCAATCATTGAAATGGTTGAGCAAACTGTGGCATATCCATGCTATGCTCAGAGCAAGGTTATCTGTAATAATTAAAAGCAGGAAACCCCACATATCCATCAATCATTGAAATGATTAAGCAAACTGTGGTATATCCATACAGTGGAATACTAGTCAGCAATGAAAAACACAAATCATTGATGCATGAAACAGTATGGATGACTTGCTAGAGAATTATGCCAAGTGGAAGAAAAGGTCAATCCCAAAAGTTTATATACTATATCATCCATTTATATAGCATTCTTGAAATAGCAAAATTGTTGAATTGTAGAATAGATTAGTGGTTGCCAGAAGTTAGGAATGGTGGTCAGGGGAAGGGGTGGGGATGGCCACAGAGAGGGAGATCTACCTTTGTAGTGACAGAACAGTTCTGTATCTTGACTGCAATGGTGGTTACACAAATCTATACATATAGTAAGGTTGTATACCCACACACAAATGAGTGCATGTAAAACTGGTGAAATCTGGCCAGCACAGTGGCTCACACCTGTAATCCCGGAACTTTGGGAGCCTAAGGTGGGAGAAACACTTGAGGCCAGGAGTTCGAGACCAGTCTGAGCAACACAGTGAGACCCTGTCTCTACAACAACAACAAAAAAAAAGAAGAAAGAAAGAAAGAAAGAAAGAAAGAAAGAAAGAAAGAAAGAAAGAAAGAAAGAAAGAAAGAAAGAGATTAGCTGAGCAAGGTGACTGTGGTCTCAGCTACTCAGGAGGCTGAGGCAGAAATATCCCTTGAGCCCAGGAGTTCAAAGCTGCATTGAGCAATGATTGTACCACTGCACTCCAGCCTAGGTGACAGAGCAAGACCCTGTCCCAAAACAAACAAAAAACTGGTGAAATCTAAGTCAGCTCTGTGGATTGCACCAGTGTCAATTTCTGGCTGTGATATTACTGTGTTATAGTTATGCAAAACATTGGTACTGGGGAAAACTGGGTGCATACAGCCTTCCTGTTCATCAACTGCAGAAGTGTGGGGGTGGTGGAGGGGAGGGCGAGGCCTTAGACTCCCTTCCTGAACTCCCCAGCCTCTGTGCGTTGGCAAGAACACAGCGAGAAGCTGAGGCAGCTCAGAGAGGGTCTTGCAGGGGATGACAGTGGCAGAGAGGCTACAAATGGGGCTTCAGGACCCTCAGGGCAGGCCTCTCCCTCTGGTACTACGTCCTCTCTCTGGCCCTGGGGTAAGGGGAGGATGCAAATATGTGTGCCTGTCCCCCCAGGGCGTCTGTGTTCAGTAGCATAAAGCCCTTGGGGCTGGGGTGGGGGCTGCATGGCAGAGTGTAGGACTTCAGGCTTGAGGGGCCAGGGAACTGGGAGGTCAGGCATTGCCCAGGGCAGTGGACTCGTCACCCTGATGGGCAATGGATGGTGGAGAAGGCCTTGGAGGAGGGAGGCCTTGAGGGCACCAGGACTAGAGATGTCACCAATGACCAACAGCAGCAGTATCCTTAAGAGCCCCAAACCAGCCCCATCCAGGTCAAGTATGGGGGATGGGAGGAGGGCTGGGCTGGGTGCCTGCAGACTGGCTGCGGCACGCGATGGGGTTTGTTGGGCCAGGTTTAATGGGCTTTGCTGTCCCACCCTCACAACCTGCCTTCAGATGTGGTCTCCACGCTCCCCATAACCAGGGTCCCAACCCCAAAGGACGCTCAGCAGAGAGCTGGGCCTGACCCCAGCCCACAGCGGCCCTCTCGGCCCCTTCCTGTCCCAGGGTTCAGGTGGCGTGCTGCCCACCACGCAGAAGCAGTCCGGGGACCCTCCCAGAAGGGATTAGGGCTCAGGACTGACAACTGCGTACCTGCTTAGGAAAGCCCTGAGCTTGGGCCAGTCAGTGCCGTACCCCTGCCTGGGGCTCCCCGCACAGGACCCTAGACCTATTTCCACCACTGGACAGCTGGGTACCTATAGGGCCACACGGACTTCCCGCCACACCGGCGAGACGGCACAGCCAGGGTTGATCCAGGATCACCAACAGACCCTGGGGGCCCTGGGGGTGCCAAGGCTGTTGACCCGCTGTGTGACCTCAGGGAGAACAGTCTCTCTCTGGGCTGGGTTTTCCAGGAGTTCTTGGGCTTTGGCCCCTGAGCTTTTGGGAATTTGGCCACCAGAGGACCGTGGGCAGTGCGCCCGCCCCAGGTCTGTCTGCTTGTAGAGCGGTGAATCAGCTTCCGGCCCCGTCCCGGGCGGCACGTGACCGCAGGTTGCGGAGGTGGGGTGGGCGGGGCGGCCCTGAGTCACCCGCGCGCCCCCGCCCGGGCTCGCGCCGCTGCTGCCGTCCCAAGTGCGCCCCGCTCCGCCGGAGTCCGCTCGGTAAGTTAGTACCGGCCGCGCCCCCGGGATCCCAGGTCTCAAGGGGCGCCGCCACCCCCCAGCCGCGCTTCCGGGTCTCCTAGACCCTTCCCGAGCCCCAGCCTCCTCCAGGCAGGCCTCCTGGGTTGCCGGCACCCGGGGATTTTAAGACCCCCCCCCACCCCTCACCCGGAAGCACTCGGCTTGCCGGGCGCCGCTGTGCCGGGGCCGCCTCCCACTCTAAGAAGCTACTGGGAAGATCTCCGGCTGCCCTATTTCTCCCTCAGAAGTTGCTAGGACTTCAGGCAGCTCCGGAAATCTGGGATGTGGGTTCCCTGTCCTCTGCACGCAGAGGCGCGCCGAGCCCTGGGACGTGGCCCACGGCTCCTCGCTGATGTCCCGGACCCCTACTTTCTCCCCATCCCAGTCCAGCCCCCCACCTCATCCTCCCAGCCCCAACCCCAGTCCCAGTACCGTCCTTCCCACGCCCCGTGGGCTCCGGCCCCGCCCCCAGCAGCCCCTCCCCGCGCGGCCCGCCCTCTGCGCCGAGCTGGGCTCATC
Organism: Cheracebus regulus; assembly: GCA_963574635.1. Classification (NCBI taxonomy): domain Eukaryota; kingdom Metazoa; phylum Chordata; class Mammalia; order Primates; family Pitheciidae; genus Cheracebus; species Cheracebus regulus. The sequence goes on from CAUYQU010020136.1 coordinate 24,879, forward strand.
AGATCTTTCCCGCAGGTTGCTCATGGGCAGAGGAGCAGAGGCCGCGGAGAGTCCCCCGAGCGCGCGGTGCCCCAGCCGGGTCGGAGCTAGGAGCCGGACCTTGCCCACCCACCCCCGGCAGCACTGCCCGGGCAGGCGGCACCATGGCCTTCTCCCAGGTGCAGTGTCTGGACGACAACCACGTGAACTGGCGCTCCAGCGAGTCCAAGCCTGAGTTCTTCTACAGCGAGGAGCAGCGGCTGGCGCTGGAGGCCCTAGTGGCCCGCGGCCGGGACGCCTTCTACGAGGTGCTCAAGCGGGAGAACATCCGAGACTTCCTCTCGGAGCTGGAGCTCAAGCGCATCCTGGAGACCATCGAGGTGTACGACCCGGGCTCTGAGGACCCTCGGGGCACGGGCCCCTCCCAGGGGCCCGAGGACAACGGAGTCGGTGACGGCGAGGAAGCCAGCGGGGCGGATGGGGTCCCCACCGAGGCCGAGCCGCTGCCCTCCCTGGAGTACTGGCCCCAGAAGTCGGACCGCTCCATCCCGCAGCTGGACCTGGGCTGGCCCGACACCATCGCCTACCGCGGCGTGACCCGGGCCAGCGTCTACATGCAGCCCCCCATAGACGGGCAGGCCCACATCAAAGAGGTGGTGCGGAAGATGATCAACCAGGCGCAGAAGGTAAGGCAACGCGGGGACTCCTGCAGCCGCGGCCGGGCCAGCCACCGGACCCCCTTAATATGGCCTCACTCAGAGCCCAACACGGGAGGGGTCTCTGCTGCTTCCCTGGCGGCCTCCTGGGTAGAGGTTTCCTCCTCACTTTCTTGGGGATTGCACTTTCTTTGCAGGGTAGGGTTCCCAGGTCCTCTAGCAGGTGACAGCGGGCTGCCCCGTCTCAAAGGGCCTCTGTATTGTTGGGGGGTGTTTTTAGTTTCTGCTGACCTGGTGAGCAGGTTCCCCAGAAGAAGGCACGGAAATGGGGTGGAGGGGGGAGAGGAGAAATCGCCGGGCTTCCTCTCACTCTCCCTTAGAGTCACTCTGATTCACTGAGGGTGCGCACACCTTGAGCTCTCTGGTGGGGAGAGCTTTTGTTGTGGGGTGAGGGGTAGGTACGGAGATTGAAAAGCAGCCCCAGTCCATCTGAGACTGGCCTGGAGGTCCCGGTTCAATACTGCCTGTTTCCTGGCTGTGCTGAGCAACTTTGAGCAGAGTGCACACTCTCTCTGAGTCTCTTTGTGAGCTGTGCAATGGTGGAAACTTTCCAGGCCAGGATGCACGGGTGAGGGAGGTGTGGTCCTCATTGGTGGGAGTAGAGTGAGTCCCGCTGGGCATTGTCCACCTAAATTTTGCCACTGAAAGGGACCTCAGGCCTTCACTGGCCCTCCCCTTCTCCACCCCTGCGGGGCTGTGCAGTGCCCCAGCTGTGAGGGGCCATTCTTGGCTGACACACTGTCACACATTCTGAGAAGGGGTGCTTGCCACTTGCAGAGACAGCTAGCCACTGCTGGATAGCTGTGGGCATGAGCAGGTGCTAATGCCTGCTGCACGTAAGTGCCTTCTCACCGTTCCGAAGCACACCTTGACTTGAGAGAGCTTCCCCAGAGAGCCGTGTTGAGAAGGATTCTGAAGCCGGGTCTGGCCTCAGGTTGTGGAATGTTCCTAGCTGGGTCTAATCCCTGCATACTTCCGATCCCAGGGCAGGTAAGCCAATTGCACAAGACCAGAATGCTGGCTTCAGGGACCGTCCTGGGTACCGACAGGGCCTGAGGGAAGCTCACAGGCAGAGAAACCAGAAGTGGGTCAAGAACTGATGAGGTGGCCACGGTGGCCCCTGGCCCCGGCTCCAGTTTCCAGGAAGGTAGAGTCCCTGACCAACAAGGGGACGGGCTGAGTTAGCTAGCTGGGTGGGGGCGCCTGGCCCCTGGGCTGCCTGCTCTCAACTCACTGTCTGACTCTGGGCAGCTGGGAGGCTTCGGGTTTCTGGTCCATAAGACGGAGGTGGTGCGGATAAAAGATGCGTCTTTAGCTATTGTGAAGATGGACTATCCGGTGACAAAAGGAAGCGGGGAGTTGGAGGAAGAGGAGGAGGAGGGGGAGGAGGAAGGGACCTGCGTAGTTTGCAGACCAAGAGACCTGCGGCACACCTGCCCTGCTGTGTGGGAAGTACTGCTGACGTCTGTGCCTGATGGACAGGACTGGCTGGAGGCCGGATAACCCTGTCCCCCAGAGAGCCTGCCGGGATCCCATGACCCTTCCTCAACTTCCGTTTTGAAAATAGGGAAACTGAGGCCCTGGGCAGGGGGGCTTGATCTGCTGTGCTAAGGTTCCCACTCCTCTGTGCCCCCCCGCCATCAGCGACAGGAAGGAGGCAGTGCCCCTCACAGCTGGGGCACTGCATGGCTGGTGGGGGTGGAGAAGAGGGGGGCCAGAGAAGGCTTGAGGTCCCTTTCAGTGGCAAAATTCAGGTGGACAATGCTCAGCCAGAGGGTCTGAAGCAGGAGCGCAGGGAAATAAGCACAGAGCTAGCCAGGGAGCGCTCCCCGCCTTCTATCTCCCCATGAATCACCCTCTTATCCCTGTTCCCGCCTGCCCTTCTCACCTGATACTGGGAAGGGAGAACTGTGCCCGCCCCCTGCCTGGGATGGGAATCCCTCTGCCTGGGCCGCCTGGCTGCACGCTGGCCCCTTCCCACCCTGCCCAGTGATGGGCCAGATAGGGGCTTCCCGGCCAGGGCGTCCCCTGCTGACCCCAGCTTCCTCCCAGAGTTTCTGTGGCTACAGCTGTGACCCAGCCACTCCCTACAGTCCCATGTGCCACCGGGAGCTTCCTTTGCTTCCCACAAAAGCCCCACAAGGTTATTGGTGTCACCTGCCTAAGGTGACATTGCCTTCCTTTGCTTCTCACAAGGTTATTGCTGTCACCTGTCTAAGGTGACATAGCCAGGAAGAAGCTGGTCTCCAGTGTGGGTGCCAGTCTGTCTGGATGGCGCCACAGTGAGTGGTCTCCTGCAGCCTCGGACAGGTGGGCCCTGCCATCTGCTTTTCCAGGCCTCAGGATGGGGGACTCACTGCTGAGACTGCCCCCGCTGGCTCTCAGACATCAGGGAGTCCTCAAGGGTCTCACAGAGGGGGCCTCAGAGGCGGTAGAGGCCCTCATCTGACAGGGACACTGAGGCCCAGAGAAGGACAGGGACTTGTTCATGACTCCATAGCACTGTGGCGAGCTGAGCCCCTGCCTTCTGCCCTGGGCGCTTCCTCCCCTGCCACGTCTGTCCTGGGCCCCGTGGCCAGCATGGCATGTGTGGGCGGGTATAATAACAATAGCAACTGCTGATTGAGTGCGAGGCGCTTTATAATCTCAGGTCGTGTTATCTGTCCCATTTTTCAGATGTAGAAACTGAGGCCCGACTGGTTAGTCCCTGCTCAAGGTCACCTAGCTAGTTCTCGGGTGGAGGGGTGGGGACCAGGCCTGCATTTCTGTGAAACTCTAGGCTACCCCTCGTGCCCTGGCCTGGCAGGACAGTGCCAGGCAGGCCCTGGGAGGGGCAGCTGCGCCAGGCCACTGCAATCCTCCAGCTCTCCTGCCCTGTCTGCCTCCCAGGCTCACGGGTGGGGCCAGGACGCTGACGGATGCTGACGGGGCGCTCTGTCTGCCAGTCTGCCCGCCTGCCGGGCGCGCTCCCCGCCTTATCTCTCCCCATGAATCACCTCCCATGCCCCTGCTCCCGCCGCCTTCTCACCCTGGTATCACGTAGGGAGAACTCTGCCTGCCCCCGCCTGGGCTGCGGATCCCTCTACCTGGACCGCCTGGCCGCACACTGGCCCCTTCCCACTGGGGGCTTCAGACTGGGGCTACTGGGGCTGAGTCAGGACAGCCCAGCCCGCCGCCTCCTCACTCACCTGCCCTGTCGTCAGCACGACAGGCAGACCCTGGGGCAGGGAAGTGATGCAGCACCCAGGGGAGCGGCTGTGTTCCCGTCAGTCTGCTGCCAGCACCCTCCACCCCACCTGCCTTCCCATGCCCAGATGACTGGAATGGAACTAGTGGGCAACGGGACCAGGAGCCGAGAGTCCGTGCCCTGCCTCCTGGCTTGTGAGCGGAACAAGCCCCAGCTCCTTTACAGGCCCCGGCCATCCCATCTGTAAAATGGGTACAGGTCTTGAAGACTTAGGGGCCCCTTCCGCCTTGATCCCTTGCTGCCCTGTGATCCTGGACTCCCCTGGGATGAGAGGCGGGTGGGTGCCGAGTCTCACTCCCCAGCAGCTTGTCCCCTTCGAGCGTCCCTCCAGCCCTAGTGGCCTCCAACTCCAAGGGGAAGGTCACTGCCTGCCCCTCTCACAGCCCCAGGAGCCATGATTTATCTGGGGAAAAACCTGCTGTGGGGTTTCAGCCGCATACCAGAGGCCTGTAGGATCACGCCTGGGAGGGACGAGCCCCGGCCTCGCTCGGCTGCAGCCTGAGGAGGGGTGAGGCTCCCTCAGCCAGCACCGGGAGTAGATGTTCCAGCTGGCTGCTCCTCCAGCAGGTGCCGAGCCCCCCAACATGACACGGTGGGATGGGGGGCCCTAGCAGGATCCCTCACCAGCCCCCGACAGCCCAGGGTAAGGCCCCAGGAGTGGGCACAGATCACACCTTCTCTATGTCACAGTTGAGGAAGCCGAGGGAGGGTGAGGCCCCAGTGGCCGGGGCCAGAACGCTGATTTCTGCACGCCAGGCCAGGGCTCGGGAACAGACCCAGAGAAGGAAAGTTGAACCCAGGTTTCACGATGCCTGATTCACCCCACATTTGTTCTGTCAGGCCCCCGCCTTCACAGGCTGGAGTCCTGGCCCACAGCTTGGCTCTAGGAGAAGCGGCTTAATGAGGCGTTTCCTAAATGCCAGGTGCTGAGCGGGCACTTTACCTTGCTGCGTAATCCTCCCCACGACTCCAGAAAGTAGGTGTTGTCTCTGTCGTGCAGATGAGGAAACTGAGGCTTGGTGGGGCTCGGGATGGCAGAGAGCTTGCCCGAGGTCACAGAATTGACCTCTGGAGGGCCTGGCCCAGAACCCTAGTCTATGGGTCCTGAGGACCCCCATTCCCTGGAGAAGCAGTGTCACTGTCCTTCCGAGCCCTGCTCCTGCATGAGAGCACCGGAGCCTGGCTGCTGGCCCCTGTTGACTCAGGACAGTAAGAGCGTTTCACAAAGCTCCTGGGCAGCCAGATACTGGGCTCTCTGGAAGAGGGCTGGGTCGGGGACTCGCAAGAACAGGTGAGCTCTGTGGCCTGGGGACCAGGAGGAAGGGCACTCCTTGCTGGGCAGTGCCAGGACAGCCCCCCACACTGCCAGAGGCCATAGGTGGCCCAGCTGACACCTGGAGAGGGCCACAGCTGGCCCAGGCTGCCACTGCAGGTCGGGAATCGCCTCCTGTTTGTCCAGAACCTGTTGCTGTCAGGGTGGGGACCATCTGATAAAGTAACCCCAGGTGTTGACTTGTGTGTGCTCCAAAGGCTCCCTTCCCCACAGCGTTTGTGTCTTAATTAACAGTTTTGTGGTTTTTTGAGACAGAGTTTCACTCTTGCTGCCCAGGCTGGAGTGTAGTGGCGAGATCTCATCCACCACAACCTCCGCCTCCCGGGTTCAAGCGATTCTCCTGCCTCAGCCTCCCGAGTAGCTGGGATGACAGGCAGGCGCCAGCAGGCTGAGGATCCTGGCCCCTGGGCCAGCAGAGGGTGCTGGTCCCACTTAGCCACTCACATCCTGCAGGACCCTGGGCCTCAGTTTCTTCACCTGTAAAACGGGGATCGGGCCTTGTCTTAAAGCCGTGGCAGACATGAGTGTCTAAAAGCACTGAGCTACTCTCTGCCTTTCGAGCAGCTGGGGAGGAAGGTGGGGTCCCACCCTGTGCCCTGGCCCACGTTGGCCCTAGCCTGGCAGGCCTTGGCCTGGGTGGGCTGTCCTAGTCCCCTTTAAAGGTCTGAATGACCCCTGGGCTTGAGTGCCTTGCCAGGTTAAGTGCCATGTGGGGTGGTGGGAGGAACAGGCTTGCGTATCACTGGGACCCAGGCACAAGCCGCAGCTCTGGTGTCCTCCTTCGTGGCTGCCCTGAGATGGCTGCTTGTCCTCTCTGACCTTCTGCTCCTTCTTCCTCGGTGTCATGGTGGTGCCAACACCTGCCTCATAAAGTCAGTGAGTTTAAGTGGGAAAAAAGTGAGGTGTGTAAACGGGGAAAAGGTAGGGTGTGTAAAACACTGCATGCCTGGCCGATCTCTCCCCTCGCCTCCTCCGCCTTCACTCCTCACTCCTGTCCTGAGAGCCTCTCTCTGGGAGTAGTCTGGGGTGGAGGTGGGGAGCTCCCTGTCCTGGGAGAAATTCAAGCAGGGGCTCAGTGGAACACAGTAGAGAGCATGTGGGCGCCAGGGGGCCTGGCGGCCTCAACCCTGCCCTGGCGTGCTTTGTGACCTCGGGCAAGTCCTTTCCAGGCCAGGCTTTCTGGGGCATGAGGGTGCTTGGTGGCCCCAGTGTCTGTCACTCTTGGACCCTGGAGAAGCTGAGGTTCCAAAGGCTTTTGAATCCATAGTTATGAGATTTTCCTCTTTGAAAATTCTCGGCTGGTGTCATTTGCTGTCCACGTGGGATGGTCTGGCTGGCTGGATCCTGCGCCTGCAGGCCGGGAAGCGCTGAGGATTCTGAAGCTCCTTGCGGCCAGCAGGAAGCGGGAGGGATCTCACTCTCTTGCCTCATCCACAGGGAACAGTCCTGGTCACCTGATGGCCTTTCCCCAAGCTCTGGCAGCCCCTTGTCTCCGCAGTATTCCTGAGCCACAGCAGGGAAGCTGATGTCCACCTGGGGGAAGCAGGAGACCCAGCGTAGTGCCGCCATGCCACTGGGCTAGGCCGAGCCTCCTGGTCAGAGCGCTCTGGACATGACCAGCCTGGGCTTCTTGACCTGACCCATGGCAGCCATTTGGTGCTCAGAAGGCCTGATCTTCCTTTAATTGGCTTTAATGAGGCTTCAGTCTTAATAGTCAGAGTGTGGGGAAGGTGTTCACGGAGCTGATGAATGTTGGAGAACGGGGCCTCAGAGTTCATCCGATTTAACTCCCCATGTTACCACGAAAAGAAACTGAGGCTTAGAGTGGGAAGTGACCCGCCGTGGGCCACCCAGGGAAGGCAGAGCAGAGCCAGGGAGGCCTAAGGGCATTGACCTTCCAGACGGTGCTGAGGGTTAGGTATTTGTTTTAGGAGCTGAGGTGGACTCTGGGAGGCTGTGGATTAGTTCAGAGCTTGGAAGGGACACAGGGTCCCCCATGAGGAGGACGGCCTAGGAGCAGGAGACCTCTGCTGCTAGTTGACAGAGTGGCCCTGGGACAGTGGAAAATGGGAGTGGTCATCACCTATGGTCTCCAGAAAAGGGACCACCCTCTCTGGTCTCCAGAAAAGGAACATCTATGCATGCCAGCTGGTTGGCCTGATTATCCTTGCTCTGGCTGGGGTCAGCATTTGTTACTAAGTACACAGACTCCCTTTACCCTGTGAGGCAAGATGAGACTGTTACCTAAACTAGTCCTCTCCGTGACAGGCTTTCAGAGCCACTGTATGGGGAAACTGGTTAGGAGAGTGCCAGGAGGTGGCAGAGAGCACCACCCACAGATCCTAGGAGGCCTTCCTAACCCAGAGAACTTTCTTGAGCCTCTTCAGATGGCATCTCACTAATCCTGCCAGCCCCATGGAGGGGAGTGGGAGGGGAGGGGGAGTGGGACCACGTCATGAGCATAGAAAACCTGAGGTGCTGAGGCCAGGTCTGTCCCAACCCAGCTGTTGGAGGAGGGGATTAGGGACAGGAAAGTAAGTCTTCCTATCTCCATTCCACTCTCCCAATATGGAGGAGAGGCCTGAACCCTGCAGTGGAAGCAACTGCAGTTCCCTGGAGCCTCAGTTTCTCCATCTCTACAAGGGGGTGTAATAACTGTAGTGCAGGTCTGCTGGTAATGAATTCTCTCAGCTTTTTTATATCTGAAAATGTCTTTAGTTTGCCTTTTGTTTTGAAATATATTTTTGCTGGGTATAGAATTCTAAGTTGATTCTTTTTTTTTCATCTGGTACTTTAAAGATATTGCCCATTGTCTGTGGCTTGCAGTGATTCTGATGAGAAGTCCACTTACTTAGTTCCTTGACATGCAGTTGTCTTTTCTCCTCTGGTTGTTTTTAAGAATCTCTCTTTGTTACTAAGTGATTTGATTGTGATGTACATTGGTATAGTTTTCTTCATGTTTCTTCTGCTTGGCAGTCATTGAACTTCTGGGACCTGTGGATTTAGTCTTTTTTTTTTTTTCAATTGAAACAGAATCTCACTCTGTTGCCCAGGCTGGAGTGCAGTGGTACGATCTTGGCTCACTGCAAACTCCGCCTCCTGGGTTCAAGCTATTCTCCTACCTCAGCCTCCCGATTAGCTGGGACTACAACTGTGCACCACCGGGCCCTATTAAATTTTGTATTTTTATTTTATTTTTATTTTTTAAAAGATGGGGTTTCACCATGATGGCCAGGCTGGTCTTGAACTCCTGACCTCAGGTGATCCACCCACCTCGGCCTCCCAAAGTGCTAGGATTACAGGCATGAGCCACCATGCCTGGCTAAATTTTGTATTTTTAGTAGAGACAAGGTTTCGCCGTGTTGGCCAGGCTGGTCTTGAACTCCTGACCTCAAGTGATCCACCCTCCTATGCCTCCCAAAGTTCTGGGATTACAGGTCTGAGCCATTGCACCCAGCCTTGGATTTAGTCTTTAATCAAATATTGGAAGTGTTTTGGCCAATTTTTCCTAATTTTTTTTTGGTCTCACCCTCACTTCCAACCCTTGCACCTTTTGTGACTGCAATTACACATATATTGGATGGCTTGAAGTTGACCAACAGTTTGCTGATGCTCTGATCATGTTCTTTCAGTCTTTCTGTGTGTCATTTTGGGTAATTTCTACTCATGTGTCTTCAAGTTCACTAATTTTTTCTTCTGTAGTGTCTAATCTGTTAATTCTACCTATTACTTTTTTCATCTTACATGTTGCATTTTCACTTCTTGAATTTCGACTTGTTGGCTAAAAAAAAAAAAAAAATTCCACATCTCTACCTAACTTTTTAAACACATGGAACACAGTTATAATTGTCTTCATGTCTTTGTCTGCCAGTTCTAACATCTGTGTCAGTTCTTGGTTGATTTTGACTGCTTTTTTTTCCTCATGTGCATCATGTTTTTCTGTGTCTTTGTGTGTCTGGTAATTTTTTTTTTTTAAAGAATAAAGATGGGGGTTTCACCATGATGGCCAGGCTGGTCTTGAACTTCTGACCTCAGGTGATCCACCCACCTCGGCCTCCCAAAGTGCTAGGATTACAGGCGTGAGCCACAGCGCCCAGCCGTGTCTGGTAATTTTTAATTGGATACCAGGCATGTTGGATTTTATGTTGTGGCCTGCTTATGGATTTTGTTTGTCTTGTTTTCTCCTTTAAATATTTTGGAGCTTTGTTCTGGGATGCAGTTATGTTACTTGGAAACAGTGTAATGCTTTTGTGGCTTGCTGTCAAGTGTTATTAGGCAGGACTAGAGCAGATTTCAGTCTAGGGTAGGAGTTGCAAATTATGGACCCCAGACCAAAGGAAGTCTGTTGCCAGCTTTTATAGACAATAGAACATAGACAGACATTCATTTGTGTACTTTGTTTGGCTGCTTTTGTGTTATAATAGCAGATTTGAGTAGCTGTGACAGAGAACCTATGGCCCTCAAAACCTAACATATGAACACTCTGATTCTTTAGGAAGTTTGTTTGTGCCTGGTCTAGGACTTATTTGTCCACTGCTGAGGCAGTATCTTTCTGAGGCCCTCCTGCAGGCCCTGTGTGTTAGGAGGGGTTTCTATGCTGGATGGGGGCACATAAACTATTTCTGATCCCGTGTGAGCACCAGCGATTGTTCCAGCCGCCCCTTTCCGGCGGTTCTCTGCTCAGCTTCAGTGGTTTCTCACTCGGCCATCAGCTGAAGACCCCGGGGGGCCTCTGCAGGTCTTTGGATTCACTCTGGGGGGCTCTCGCCCCTGTGGCACTCCGTCCTGCGAATCCTAGCTGCCACACTCAGAGTGAACCCTGTCCCGTCAACTCAGGGAGACCACAGGACTCCACGGAGGCTCCCCTTCCTATGCCACAGCCTGGAAGTAGTGGGGCGAACCTAGGGCTCGGCTGGTTTGTTCCTCTTCTCTCAGGGATCATGTGCTGATTGAAGGCTGTTGTCTGTGGCTTCATAGATTCTTTTTTTTTTTTTTTTTTTTTTTGAGACGGAGTCTTGCTCTGTTGCCCAGGCTGGAGTGCAGTGGCGCCATCTTGGCTCTTCCCCACCATCCCTCTATCTCATCCCCCGTCAACTCTGGGATGTTCTCATTTGGCATCAGGTCACAGCTCAGCTGCAAACTCTGTCCCTCGCCCCGCACCCCTCAGCCTCCTGAGTAGCTGGGATCACAGGCGTGCACCACCATGCCCTGCTAATTTTTGTACTTTTAGTAGAGACACGGTTTCACCATATTAACCAGGCTGATCTCGAACTCCTGACCTCGCGGATCCATCCTCAGCCTTCCAAAGTGCTGGGATTACAGGCATGAGCCCCCGTTTAGACAGTCTACGTCATTCCTCTTAGCAGCCCTGGTTCGTCACAGCCTTCCAGCTGGCCCGGAGGGAAGTGAGACACTCCTAGCCTGTCCACCCCACAGGGAGCCTTGAGTCTGGTGCACTGGGACTTGGGTTGGTGGGAGGACGAGGAGGGGACGTGTCGCTGCCGTTTGCAGACCCCATGCTGGGGCTTCACCTGCATTAATTCACTTTAATTTCCCGCAATCTTGTGGGTGGGGATTGTTATTATCCTCAAGAGGAAACTAAGGCACCTGCCCAAGGTCATGCAGCTTCCTGGGAGGAGCTGAGATTGGAGCCAGCGGGTACAGCCCGCACTGCCACTCTCTGGAGAGCCGGAGAAAAACGGACCCCAAGATGAGAGACTCTCCCCACCTCCTGCACTTCTCAGGTGGGAAGGTGAGGCCCAGGGAGGCCTGGGGACTTGTCTGCAGTGTGCCGTGTCTGTGGCCGCTTCAGGGCTCCGGGCTCTGGGGCAGGCTGGAGCATGGTGAGGAGAGAGAATGTGGCCAGCTCTCTCTGAGCCACTTCTAGGGACCTCTGAGGCCTGGGAGGGTGAGGCGAGTGGAGGGCTTGTCACATGAAGGCTGGAAACTCTCCCCTCTCACCTAGTTTTGGGACTCAGTCCTTGGAGAGACTCCATTGCTGTGCCTGAGAAGAAATGCACATGTGATCCATGCTCAAGGCAGACAGGCCGGAGTGACGACAGGGAGGCTGGGGCTGCATCTGAGCTGGGATCTGAAGGACAGGTCGGAGGTGTCCGGCAGATGCAAAATGCGCAGGTGGCAGGGAGAACGGCATGTAGGAGACATGGTGGCTTGAGGCAGGACACGTCGGGGAGAGGGGTCGGGATGCACTGGCCAGGGCCCCCGGAGAGATGTTGCTGCAGAGGCTGGGCCTGCGCACCACTGGTTTCCCACCACGCTCAGAACCAGGCCAGCCCCTCTTGCCCCACTCCTCCTGCCCAGGCACCTCTGCTGAGCCCTGTTCTACCCACTCGCCCTGTGAGGGCACTTCTGCATCAAGAGCAGTTCTGCGGTCGGGAAGGCTGGGAAACAGCTGCTGTGGGTGTTGGTAGCCGTCAGGCAGGAGCCCTGTGGGGATGCAGGTGGAGAACTGCCACCGGCACTTCCTCTCTCAGACCCGTGGGTGCGATGAGATGTGCCAACTGCCCAGACAGGCCCTGCCGGGCACCGGGCAGAGAACAGGAGTCAGGGTCCCTCTGTAGGGACATCAGAGACGAAGGGCCTTAGACATCTTGTCCACCTTCCCCATTTGACAGTTGAAGAAACTGAGACCCAGAAAGCAGGTGTGCTCACCCAGAGCCCGGCCTGGAGCTCAGACGATGTTGCTTGGCCCACTCTGCCCGCTCCACCCTTGCTCAGGGGGCTCCGGCTGGGGGAGATGGAGGAGGCCCACACCTGTGCTCCCTGCCTCTGTGACCTAAAGCCCTGTTCCACCCCCCACCCAGCAGCCAGCGTTACCGGGCTTCAGGCCGTGTCTGCTGAGGGGCAGTGGCCATAGGTGGGGCACTCCTTTGTGTCAGACTCTCCACTCCAGCTCAGTTGATGGAGGTGCTCCTGGCCAGGCACCAGGGATCCACGTGCAGCACCGCCTCGGACCCGTGCCTCCCCCGCAGCTGCAGTTTCTGCATCTCTCACACAAAGGTGGATGCTGGCCCAGGACACAGAGGGAGGCGGGGCACCGGAGACACAGGCAGAAGGCAGGGTGCAGAGGCCGGCGGATCCACTGGGCGGGGAGGGTACAGCACCGGAGAAGGGGCTAGGAGGGTGGGGCACCAGAGCGCTTGCACAAAGGACACCCCAGACCAACGTTCAGGAGGCATTTAGGCACCGGGATTCCCCAGGGAGAGGCCTGGGCCGGGGCAGGGGCAGGCCTGCGGTTGGCTCACTTGAACCCAGTGCCCATCCACATCCCTGCTGATGTCCCCCTCTGCTGCGGCCCACCTGCCTCTGCCTCCCATGCGTGGCTGTCCTCCCACACCCTGGCAGGAGTCAGACGGTTGTCTTTTTTTTTTTTTAAAGACGGGGTTTCACCATGTTGGTCAGGCTGGTTTTGAATTCCCAACCTCAGGTGATCCGCCTGCCTTGGCCTCCAAAGAGCTTGGATTACAGGTGTGAGCCACCACGCCTGGCCCAGATGGTTGTCTTGGTCATTGGCCTCCCGGATTCTGCAGCTGCATCTTTGAGGCCTTAAGGCCGCCCAGCAGAGGCCTGTCTGTCAGTAAGATGGGCGGGGCCCACTGGGCTCCCTCCTTCCCCTGGGAGTTGGGCTGCGTGGCCGGCGCAGATTCCAGGCTGCTGGGCTGGGAGCTGACCATCGGCTCCGAGAACGGGGCATGGGGTGCAGGACATGCACGTGCCCGCCTGCTATGCCTGCCCCATGCCAGCTGCTCACAGGGACATGGCTGGTTCCGGCCTCAGGAGTGGAACAAGCCCAGCGCTGGGACCCAGGCCACCTGCTTCCTGCCCAGTGTGGCCCCTGACATACAGCAGGCAGAGCTGGTCTCTGGAGTCAGCCTCCCGTCTCATTTCCACTGCCTTGGCCCTGCCCAGGACCTCTGAGGGGACATGCTTGGGGCTTGGGGCTTCGGGAGGCATCTGGTGACTTTCTTGACTTGGGCCAGCTCTTCCAATGTGTGAACTGGATAGAGCCACAGGGGCAAGCCAGACCCACACCCCCGTTTGACAGATGGGAAACCCAGGGCCCAGGAGGGGCTGTGGTCCCAGGTGCCCTGACGGCTGCCGTCGTTCCCAGGCCAAGCCAATTGGTCTTGTCCTCAGTTGATGAAAGCTCCCCAAGACCTTACCAGGCCCCATCCTGGGCCAAGACAAGGGCTCTGCCCTTGCTGAGCTCACAGCATCGCGAGTGAGCTGGGCCTCTCAACAGAATTAGGCAAGGCAGCAAATGCCTCTGTGCCTCAGTTTCTTAGTCTGTAAAATGAGGAGAACCACTGCCTCACGGTGTGCTTGTGAGGACGGAACAAGGTAACGATTGTCAAGGCTCCTTGTGAACCCTCAAGCAGCACAAGGGCCCAGGGCTGACGCCCAGTCTCTTGTGCAGAAGGTGCTCTGGGTGGGCAGGGCCCTGGGTTCTAGCCTCATCATGGATTCTGATCCCAGCTTTCCTGTCTATAAAATGGGGAGGGGCATGACAGGACTCAAAGGTCCCCAAGAAACCTTTGTGGCTCCATGGACAGGCCAAGCTATGGGGGCTTGCCTGGGAGCACGAGGCTCCCCTTATATAAGCTCGCACCTGTTACAAACCCATCTTTGACCACCCCAGGCACTGAGCCCAATGCCTGGGGTGAGCCAGCACTGTGGGGGTATCCATTTTGGGGTGCAGACCCCAAAATCCAGCCTGACAGCAGATGGTCCCTGGATCAGGCATGCTGCCTGGCAGAGGGCAACATGGGGAATGGCGCATGTGGTGCAGGTCCTGCTGGGGCACGTCCCCCAGCCCAAGCCCAGGGCAAGTCCCCATCTGCCACGGTAGGCAGGGCCTGGAGCCCTCCAGGGAGAAGCGTGCCTGCTGCGCCCTCATTAGGCTCCTTTCCAGGGTGGCACGTGAGGCTGTTTGCCTGCTCAAGAGTGGCTTAACCAAGGGGATCCCTGGGCTGGAGCAGCTTTGGGTCTGGGAGATCCCAGGCAGGAAGGTCCCTGCCGCCACCACACACCCCGCCCAGGGTTTCATCACCCTCGACTGGTGGCTCAGTCCAAGGTCATGGTGATCTGTCCACCTTGTGTGTCCTCTGCCCTCTCATCCACCCTTGTCCAAGCAGTCTCTGGCCGTCCTTGAACATCTCCTGGGTCGGGGAGTGAGCTTCCTCTCAAGATCCCTGTCTAACCTTGGGCAGCCCTGGGGGCAGCAAGTGCTTCCCCGTCTGGTGCCCACATCCGCCTCCCCTGCCAGTCGTAGCCCCTGCATCAACCAGCTACTCCCTCTGCCCCCAAACAGCCCTTCAGAGACTGAGAGATAGGAAGCAGTCATCTCCCCAGAGGACAGAGAGGACCCTTAGGCCTTAGAGTTCTGGGAGTCCTGGCTGGTCCCACAGCTCCGCTCTGGGTGGACCACCATTTCTCCCAGGTCCTCCGAGACTAAATGTCCAAGGGAAGGGGCTGCAGACCAACCCTGACCTGACCAGAGGTAGGTCCAGGCCCTGACCCAGCTTGCCTTGTGTCATCCAACAAGCCTTACAGCCTCACTGAGCCTCAGTTTATCCGGCTGTGTGCTGGGCTTTCGCCACCACGGTGCCTGTGAGAGGCTGCGGAGTGAGGCCGAGAAGACCCCCTGTAAACAGGAACGTGCGGGTGACTATGGGAGACAGGCAGCAAACGGGCGTCACCGAGCCCTTCCTGGCCGGGCTCTTCGCAGGTGCGGCAGCATTCGAGTGTGCCCGGTTCTCCTGAGAGATGGAGCCTGATGTACTGATGAGAAAACTGGGTCCGGAGAAGCCAGGTGTCTTGCTCAGGGTCACACAGTGAGTCTGACACAGGGCAGGTGTGGGGCCCTCCCCTCTGCTAGAGTCTGGGCTTTGGTGCCAGATGAATGATGGGTGTCAGCAGGGGCCTGAGGCCCAGGAGGAGCCCAGATGGGCCTGCAGGGGCCAGCCTGGTGAGCTCACCGTGGGGTGTGCAGACACGTCCCCAGCAGGCTTCAGGCCGCCTCCATCACACCAAATCTCCGCATCCCAGCAAGACCAGTCTCATGGTGGGGGTGGGAGCTGAGTTCTGCTCCCTGGCAAGCCTGGGTAGGCTGTAGCCTGACTCTGTCCCCAGCTTGCTGTGTGCCCTACGGCAGGTCCCTGGCCTCTTCTCCATGTGGTTCTCAGACCTGGGGCAGGGACGATGGTGCCAGCCTCAGAAGGTAGGAGGGATGGGGCCACCCACCCGAGAGTGGGACACGTGCCTGTATTAGCAGTGTGGGTGGCTGTGACCAGGCACAGACCCTGGTCTGACTCCTCCCACTTGCTGCCCAGGGACAGGGAGGAGACCAGGTACGAAAGAGAGACCTGACTTCCTGAGCCCCACTGGGGCCGGGCCCACACCACCTCAGCCTGTCCCTCTGCCTGCTTCGCCTGGCACCTTCACTCACCCAGCCCCCCGCCCTGTTGGTGGGGCTTGGCTGGGCTGGAGGTAGCTAGGTGTACCCTGACCACTGGGGCTCCACCCTGAGCCAGTTCCAGCAGGAGGTCACCTGCTGTGGGGACAGCTGTTGTCAGCTGACAGGAAGAGCACCTGGGTTTGGACGCTGACCAAAGTCCACACCAGCCCAGGGATGCAGGAGGCCCAGCGGGTGCCACGCCAGCTGCTACCCTTCTCCCTGGGCATTGGCACAGCAGGTTCATCTCAGCATCCCCAGGTGTTACGAGGCGGGCAGAGTGTAGCCGGCTCTGGCCTGGGAAGGCGCCAACACAGGGCCCCTGGGTGAGCCCAGAGCAGGACTGAAGCTAGAATTTCGGGCCAAGAAAGGCCCCTGGCCCCTCACTTCCTGGTCTCGGTCCTGAGCCCCAGTTGTGGGGCCAGAGCGGGCACCCGTGAGAGGCTGGTGGCACGGGAGGGCTGTGCGTTCTGCTGAGACCTGCCCCACTGCTGCGCTGCCTGAGGGCCCCAGTCTCTCTTCTTGCCCCCAGGTGATAGCTGTGGTCATGGACATGTTCACCGATGTGGACATCTTCAAGGACCTGCTGGACGCCGGCTTCAAGAGGAAAGTGGCCGTGTACATCATCGTGGATGAGAGCAACGTCAAGTACTTCCTGCACATGTGTGAGCGGGCCCGCATGCACCTGGGGCACCTGAAGGTGAGCGGGCTGGAGGGCTGGGGTCATTCAGTCTGTCAGCAAACACTTGAGTACCAGCCTGCTCTGGACAGAGTCCTGTGCCAGGCACACAGAGTCCAGTCATCCTAGAGCCTCCTGCCAGGGAGTCATATAACCTCTGCTTGAATTCCCCGAGGGACAGGATACTCACTACCTCCAACGTGGCAGAGATAAGGTAAACATCGATTAGGTGCTTGCTGACCAGGTGCTGGAGCTCGTGCCAACTGCTGCCTCACATGTGACTTCAGAGCAGCCCAGACCACACTGGTTATCTGTGTGCTTGCATACCTCTGGTGACAGTGTGCTCACTCCCTCCTCAGCTAGCTCAAGGCCTATCTGGAGAGCTTCAGCTCCCAGGAAGTCCTTTCTTGGGTTAAGCTAAAAGCTGTCTCCTTAGAGTGTCCATTTGCTGGTTTTAGGATCTGGCTCAGACAGAGGCAAGGGAAGGCTTCCCTGATGGCTGCACAGTTGAAGTGGCTTTGAGGTGCAAGAGCAGAGTAGAAGGAGCCTTTGGGTGAGGGAAACCGCGGAACAGAGGTGGATCAGAGAAGGCTGCGGATGGGGTCAGGGTGGGCTGTGGTTGTCAGCAGTGCTTTGCTGTGTGTCCTTGGGCACGTCACCTCCCCTCTCTCGGCTGCAGGATCTCACAGGTCCAGTGCTCTTCTGCCCAGACACCCTGGGCGTTTGGTGTCTGGAGCCCTCCTTCTGCCAGCCATTGCCTGGCACCTGCTGTGTGCAGAGCATTTCCCTGAGAGCAGATTGCGTGCATGATGATGGCGAATACTTCCATAGCACTGGGGCACACCAGGCCCCGTCTCAGGCACTTTGCATTGGTTAATTTAATCCTCATGACACCCTAGTGGGATAGGGAATTGTGGTCCCAGGAGAAGGGCACTGTCAGTCTAGTTAACAAGGGGCCATGCTCCACGTGTGTAATTTGTCGGCATTTGTCAAGCGTCCCTACCCCCACCCCAACGCCTCTGGCTGAGTCCTTTCAAGTGGTTGTGAGCACTCAGTGCTGAGTCTGTAGCTCCGGGGACATTTTTAATGTGGTCTCCCTGGTGGGTTGGCCCCAAGCCCCACACCCGCCTCATCTCCTGCCACGTCATGAGCACTGGGAATCTACTCCAGTGGCAGACAGCTCATGCCCAAGAGAGCCAAAGTGTGGAAAGCCTGCTTTGGAAACCTGACCGCAGAAGCCCTGGCCCTGCCCGGTGCCCAGGAAGAGACCCCAGTGGGGCCCCCCAGCACCGTGTGCCTGCCCCAGGCCCAGCGAGTGCTTTGCACTTGGCCCTGGTATGCAGATGCAGGCAGGGAGCAAGCCTGTCAGTTTGGAGCAGGGAGCCTAAGCTGCGCCAGCCACTCCAAAGGCCTAACCTTCCACCCAGTGCCCCAAGGCCCCTTCTCAGCAGAGAAGCCCTGGCTGCTTCTCTACTTGCAGAGTTCTGAGTTTCCAGGAAGCTGCAGGAAAGGGGAGGTGGGGGGCCTGGAGTGCCTGGGCCTGAAGGGGCCTTGAGGCTCCCAGAAGACAGATGGGGAAACTGAGGTCCGAGGGAGGCCATGCCTTGCCCAAAGCCATTCCCATCAATTTAGGGGTGGCGCCTAAAAGCCGGTAATGAGAAATCGGCTCCAGCAGGAGGCTGCAGATCCTAGTGCTTGAGCAGCAAATGATAACAAACAGTGACCTCCAATAATAGTGGTGCGGAGCCTCAAAGGATGGACCAGATCCCTCATATCAGTTTCTCTTCTCCTTTTTATTGGCTCAGCCAGTCTTCTAGGATTCCCACCCCACTCATTCACACCAGCTACTCAACTCTCGCTAAACCACCATGGGCCATCCCACCATGGGCCGCTCAACTCTGGCCATCCCACCATGGGCCGGGGAACTCATCACTGGCTTCCATTATAAAACCAAAAGCAAAACCACCCTGCCAGCGCAGGCTGCCCTGTGCTACCCACATGGCTCACTGGCTGGCTCACCCCCACCTCCCAGCGCTGGTGTCCATCCCCAGCCAGGCCCTCTTTCCCAAGGAGGTCAGCACCCACTCCCCAAGTGGCCATTTCTCCTCAGGCCACTCATCTGCAAAATAAGGAGTGTTGAAAGGACTTAAGTGGGGCTGCTCGTGTAGCCCGCCACGCCCTGCCTGGCGCCTCCGGTGAGTGTGAGTTCCCTTTCTCAGTGAGTG
>CAUYQU010020137.1:0-58226 GCA_963574635.1 Cheracebus regulus
GAAAGTCATGACTTTTATTTTTCATGTTTTAAAAAAGTGACATTGTTTTATTACTATCCGCAGGTGGGGCCTGCATGAGGTGGTTGGTGTGCTGGGCTCAAGGGATAATGGGTGGGCTGTGGAGATGATGACAGAAAGGCTGGAAGGAAATGGGGTGGATTTGAAGGCCAGGCCTAAGGGGTCCTCAGGTCCGCTTCTGGGAAGGGACAGCCTTGAGGAAGGAGTCATGGCAAGCCATAGCTAGGCCACCAGTCAGATTAAGAAATTCTGAGAAACCTAGCTGCCCATCACTGTTAGTGTCCAGTTTCTTCATCATGCAGTCAAGGACACTGGGCTCCTTCTGGTTCTTTGTGTAGGCAGCCAGTTCTGTATTCATGAAGCTCAGGAACTCCATCTTGGAGAGAGTGTAGTTATAACCGTCTTTTCCAGCATACTTCTGGAAAACAGCAGTCAGGGATTCGATGTACTGCTCAGTCTCTGTAGGGATGGAGATTTTTGCCACGTTGGAACTGAGTGAGGTGCACGGGAGGCTGTGGCTGGGAGCGGCTGAAAGTCATGACTTCTATTGGCTTGGATTTGGCCACCATTTAACTATCACCTTTAGACTTCATTCTCATCTTTGACACTGGAAAGAAAAACCTTGATCTCTCCACAGTCCCTCAAATATTTGAAAATAATTCTCGTGTCATTGCTAAACTTTCTTTTTCTCCCCCAGGCCATGTTTTCTTATTTATTCAATTCAAATTTAAAAGATAAATTTCCAGACCCCTCAATATCTGGGTTAGTTTCCAAGTTTCTCTCTTCTGCTTTAATAAACTGGTTAGAATGAGAGCACACAAAATTAGGCATGCAACTCCAGATATACTTAGATGATCAGTGTAGCATACAATTAATATTTTCTAGTACCAAATACTATCCACAGACTAAAAATGCATAAGCGTTTTTTGTAACCTGATAAAATCCACCCTTATTTATTTTATCATTATTATATCAGTTTGCTCTTATTAGTCAGGAAGTACATTCAGATTTTGTATTCAATCATTCCCAGTAGATAAATATCTAAATATTTCAGGATACTTTTTGTATCATTATCTAATCAGTTTGCTCTGATTCATCAGAAAGAACACTTCAGGTTTTGGATTCAATCATTTCCAATAGATAAGTATCTGAATATTTCAGGAGAATAGAAAAGGTGAATATTAAGGGACTTTTTATTCACTGATATTCAAACATAGATATTTGTGTGCATAGATAAAGCTGTGCTACAACTCATGAGGAAGAGAGCGACAATACAAATCTTTTGTGCATAAATATGGAAAGGTACTCACTTTAAAAGTTAATATAAAATTAAAAAAATAAAAGAGCATGAAAGTAATTGAATAGATATTATCATGTCCTGGTATTTGCAGGAAGGTGTTTACCTCATTCTCATTTACTTCTCTATATTCATTCACTTGACCCCATGCTGCTCTCTTACTACTATTTTTTTGCCCATTGTAAATGCTCAGTAACTATATGTTGAGTTTCTTTGGAGAGAAGATTATTAATTTACACAAAATAAAATGTTTTAGGATCAGAGAAGACAAAAATAAAGTATTGGTTAGAAAAGTCAAAGTCAATGAATGCTTTATGAAATGGCTGACAATTCTAGGCTATTGTTTTGTTTCTTGGATTTTCTTTTCTTTTTTTTTTTTTTAACCCAGGAGGGAGAGGATCTAGAACAGGCTGAGATCCCTAGCCTAGGTGGAAATAACAAGAGCAAACACATCAAGTGTTGGGCATAACATAATGCCTTTGGTTAGGCTTCAAATTGGCCATGCCTTTGCTCAACTTGGATGGCTTAGACATTTGCTAGAACTGCTAGAACTTCAATAACTAGGCTAATTCTAAGTATTTTTCTAGTTTCTATTTAAAACATCAGCAACATTTCTTTTGTAAAAGCTTCCAGATGTACAGCACTACATACTGCTAGAATGTGTTCTTTCCATTCCTTCTACCTTCATCTTTAAAAGTCTGATCAAAGCTTAATTCTTACCTGTGTGTTTCTTTGCCTCTACCTGAGTAAAGTTAATGGCTCCCAAAATTCTGTTCCAAGCATAGTTAACACCTTTGGCAGCTTGTATTATCATCATGGCACAGCTACCTGCCTGATGCTCATTAATCCTTTTCCCCACCACAGTGTGAGCTGGAATATCCATTTGTTCAGCCCTGTGATCCAGCCCAGGATCCAGCAGCTAGTAGATATTCAATTCATGTTTGTAAAGTAAAACACTCGTTTTGCTTTGGTCTCTGTTCTCTGCTGGTTTTGGTGTGTATATGTGTGTAATACACGAATAATACAATTGAAGCTATATATATAAATAATCTTTACGCCAGAAGGCACTGTTGCTAAGATGCTATGTTCTATGAAACAGCAATTTGTTCGTCTCAGACTTTTGATTACAGATTGAAATGATTAGCTACAGTTTGTGGAAAAATTAAAAGGTAATCAACAAAATGATTTTTATCTAATATGTCCTTCATAAAGAAAGAATATTGCATTTCAAGAAGTTAATATTTTATCCAATTTACTGTTTGGTTTGCATATTTATGTTTAGCAGAATTTTAATTCTTTAATGCATTTGGGAAAATATGTCTTTTTTTCTTTCCATTTTAACTACAAAACTAGTGATTATTCTAGACCAAGACCATCCAATAGAGATTTAATGAAAGCCACAAATGTGAGCCACATATGCAATTTAAAAATTTTAGTAGCCACATTAGAAAGTGTGAAAACCAGTAAGTGAGATTAATTTTAATAATATATTTAATTCAGTATAGTTGAATAAAGTTTTTAACACATGCTGGCTCAATATAAAATGATATTTATATTCATTTTCATACTAAGTCTTCAAAATTCAGTGTGTATTTTACACTTACAGCACATCTCAATTTGAACATAAGTGGCTACATACTGGTGGCTACATACTATCATACTGGACACCACTGTTCTAGTTAGCTAACATTTACTGAATTTTTTCCATGTGTTTTGTGTGTCTTATCTCAATTAATCCTCACAACAACTCTGTAGTTGGTACTACTGGACCCACTTTATAGGTGAGCACACCAACACTGAAGAGCTTAGGTATTTGCATGAGGGCAGCTATTGGGTGTAGTGGAACTGTGACTGGTCCATTGGGCTTTGACTTCAAAATAAAGCACTGATTTAAAATGAGACACATTGGAAGAGGCCGTATGACAGATTCTGAGACTTTTACAAGAAGATGTAGATTAGACACAGAGGTAAAGACTAATTAACAGCAGGTCACAAGGTGACTAGAAGGAAACATGTTTGAAAGAAGAAAATATTTTGAAGCAAAGTGTGGGGTAAGGGGCAGGATTGGTTTATCCATTAAGGTACCGCCATCCATATCCCTTGGAGTTCATGTATTCCCTGCCACCATGTTTGTTTGGCAACCATTGGATTGCCACATAACTAGAACAGAGTGGCTTCTCTTCCTTCCACTTTAAACTTCGATCTGCTTTGGTGACTGGTATGAATTAAGGCTCAAGTCTCTGAACAGTCCTGATGCCATGGCTTTGTTATAAAGGTCTGTAAAATATTATCCTGGTATCATGGATTATACAAATGTGCACCAATGGCAGTTTCCTCCTTTTCCTTCACACAATGTTAAAAATGAATAAAATATGTTTCCCATTGCACTTCCCTTGTGCTTGGGGACTCAATGAACTCATTTTAAGTTTCCACATCTTTATAAAAATGTTTTGTTTTTACTGAAACATGTTTTTGATCAAGAACATAATTTCATGATGACGTGTGTGTTTCTGAAACAAATATGTATATGGAACAAGTGCATGGAGAACGGCTTAGGCTCTGGTGACTGATCCCAGGGCTGGAGATTCCTGAGTACTAACCTCAATTGTGTGGATTTCATTTTATGAGCTTAAGGGAAGGAATCAGATTCGGCCCTTATTAATTAATCTCTCATTCTCTTCTCTCTCATTTCTGGATTTGAGGAATTGGAAGTATAAGTGAACAATTTTAATCATTTCTGTTAAGCTATATAGAAATTTAACTTTTAAATTTATGGAATGTCATAAACTTCAAACAAACTCCACAACAGCATTCTTTTTTTCTTTTTTTGACCTTCTTGCAGTATGCCTTATTTTTTCAGATGTATTATTTGAATATTGAGAGGCACTGGATCCTACTCACCCAGCGCTTACCATGCATAGTACATTTTTTTTTTTTTTTTGAGACGGGGTCTCACTCTGTCACCGAGGCTGGAGTGCAGTGGCACGATCTTAACTCATCGCACCCTCCACCTCCCAGACTCAAGCAATTCTCCAGCCTCTGCCTCCTGAGCAGCTGGGATTACAGGCATGGACCAGTGCTGCCCGGCTAATTTTTTGTATTTTTAGTAGAGACAGGGTTTCACCATGTTGGCCAGACTGGTCTCAAACTCCTGACCTCAAATGATCCACCAGCCTCAGGCTCCCAATGTGCTGGCATAACAGGCGTGAGCCACCATACCTGGCCTCGAATGATCCACCTGCCTGAGGCTCCCAGCATGCTGGCATTACAGACATGAGCCACTGCACCTACATTTTTTGAAGTAGGTAGAAGAAGACATAATCCCTGTAAGACTGTTAATACCAGAACTAATAACAATAGTTATTTATATTTAAAAAACACTTCATAGACACTTTATGGACTGCTTTACTCATTTCTCATTTAATTCTGATGACATGGGAGGTAGATATTGTCTCATTTTGTGAATGAGAACATTAGCTTGTGTAATGTTGTGAAGTTAATAAGTGGCTGAGAGAGTACTCAATCAAGGTGAGTGTAATTCGAAACCCTGTGTTTGTAACCCATAGGTTATATGTGCCTCAGACAAAAAGCTATTATAATACTTTACCAAATTTGTAGGAGTAAGTCTTGGTATAGTCTTCTGTAACTCTGAGCTTTCACCCCTTTAAGTTTCTTCTGTGTTACAATTTCCACATATTTATGGTGCTTCAGTAAAGGAAAGAGCAAATTAATTAAAATGGCTGATTCTTGTTAATCTTTTCCTGTCTTTTAAAATTATTTCTGTTTATTACTTTCTTTTTATTCCACTTTCAGGAACCCTCAAAAACAAGACTGCATAATTGTTTTGCTTTGTTTTAATTGAAGTGAAATTCACATAGTATACTATTAACTAATTTTAAGTAAACAATATAATGACAGTTAATATCCTCACAATGTTGTGCTATCATCAAGTGTATATAGTTCCAAAATATTTCCACAATTTTAAAGTAAAACTCTGTAACTATTAAGGAGTTTCTTTTCATTAGCCCCTCCCTTTAGCTTCCGGCAAACTACAATCTGTCTCAATGGATTGTGCCATTCTGGATATTTTATATAGTTGGAATCAAACAATATGTGACCTTCCATGTCTGGCTTTCATTTAGCATAATTTTTTCAAGGTTCATCTACATTATAGCATGTGTCAGTACTTCATTTTTTTCATGGCAGAATAATATTTGATAGTATGGCAGTACCACAATTCGTTTACCTATTCATCCATTGGTAGTCATTTGATCTGTTCTAACTTTTGGCTATTGTGACTAGTGCTACTATAACCATGTAGTTATTTGAGCGCCCGTTTCAATTCTTTGGGGTGTATACATAGGAGAGCAATTGCAAAATTATGATAATTCTATGTTTAACTTTTTGAGAAACTGCCAAACAGCATTCCATAGCAGGTGAACCATTTTACATTCCCACCAGCAATTTGAGAGTGTTCCATTTTCTCTACATTCTCAGTAACCTTCTGGGTTTTTTTGTTTTTTGTTTGTTATAGTCAAGTAGTACTTCACTGTGATTTTGTGTTTCCCTGATGACTAATGACGTTAGCATCTTTTCATGTGCTTTTTGGCCATTTATATATCTTCTTTGAGGAAATATTTATTCAAGGCATTTTCCCATTTTTATTTGGTTTCTTGGTCTGTTTATTGTTCAATTGTAACTGTTATATATACATTCTGGATACTAGATTTATCAAATGTATGATTTGCAAATATTTTCTCTTATTATGTAGGTTGCATTTTCACTTTCTTGATAACGTCCTTTGAGACACAAAAGTTTTTAATTTTAATGAAGTCCAGTTTATTTTATAAATTTACCTATTTCATTGATGTATCTACTTTTTCTTTTATTGCTTACACTTTTGGTGTCATAAATAAGAAGCCATTGCCAAATTCAAAGTCATGAAGATTAACCCCTAGTTTTCTTTTCAAAAATTTTATGGGTTTAGTTTTTATATTGAGGTTTCTGGTTCATTTTGATTTAATTGTCATATAGTAAGGTAAGGGTCTTTTTTACTCCTGTTTACTCTCTTTCTTTTTCTTTCTTTCTTTCTTTTTTTTTTTTTTGCCTTCCTAGAAACTCTTGAAAGCAAAGGACTGCATATTTTCAATCTGACGTCGCTAACCAAGTCTGAAAACATTTTGTCTGCCACACTATATTTCTATATTGGAGAGCTAGAAAACATCAGCCTGAGTTGTCCAGTGTCTGGAGGATGCTCCCATCATGCTCAGAGGAAACACATTCAGATTGATCTTTCTGCATGGGTCCTCAAATTCAACAGAAACCAAAGTCAACTCCTTGGCCATCTGTCAGTGGATATGGGCAAATCTAATCGAGATATCATGTCCTGGCTGTCTAAAGATATCACTCAACTCCTGAGGAAGGCCAAAGAAAATGAGGAGTTCCTCATAGGATTTAACATTACCTCCAAGGGACACCAGCTGCCAAAGAGGATGTTACCTTTTCCAGAGCCTTATATCTTGGTATATGCCAATGATGCTGCCATTTCTGAGCCAGAAAGTGTGGTATCAAGCTTACAGGGACACCAGAATTTTCCCACTGGATCTGTTCCCAAGTGGGATAGCCACATCAGAGTTGCCCTTTCCATTGAACGGAGGAAGAAGCGCTCTACTGGGGTCTTGCTGCCTCTGCAGAACAACGAACTTCCTGGAGCAGAATACCAGTATAAAATGGATGAGGTGTGGGAAGAGAGAAAGCCTTACAAGACCCTTCAGACTCAGCCTCCTGAAAAGAGTAAGAACAAAAAGAAACAGAGAAAGGGACCTCATCAGAAGAGCCAGACACTCCAGTTTGATGAGCAGACCCTGAAAAAGGCAAGGAGAAAGCAGTGGATTGAACCTCGCAATTGTGCCAGGAGATACCTTAAAGTAGACTTTGCAGATATTGGCTGGAGTGAATGGATTATCTCCCCCAAGTCCTTCGATGCCTATTATTGCTCTGGAGCGTGCCAGTTCCCCATGCCAAAGGTAGCCATTGTTCTCTGTCCTGTACTTCCTTCCTATTTCCATAGTTAGAAAGACACATTGACAAAGTTGAGTGTGTGTATAGGGGGTTTGTGTAAGTGTGTGTGTGTTTCCATTTGCAAAATCCATCTGGACCATTATTTACTACATTCTAAAGTATCATAGTAATATGGTTATGTTTTCTTTAATGGTTGTTAAAGTAATATGAAGTCAGTATTGGTATAAAGAAAGATATGAGAAAAAAAGTATGTGTAAAACATGGTTTTGTGTTGCTTCTCAACATGGTGCATATTCAGTCACATAGTTAGATGTGAACCTACACCTGTCCACGTAAGCAAGTCCCAGATGGTAGAAGGCTGATCTTTGAGGAGTATTCAAGGAATGAGTAAATGTCATGGGAGCACAGAGAAGAGCTAATGGGATTGATGCCCTAATGCAGAACATTTTTTAAATAAATACCCTCTTGTGAGATGAGTTGTCCCCACAGAGGTCAGGATCAGGACTGAGTCAGGTAAACTGGCTTCGTGAAATCCACCACATCCTTATTTCATTTGCTTCACTGCTAAACATCAAAAAAAAAAAAAAAAGCAAAATAGGATATTATGACTCTGTAAACTTTTTCCAAGACTAATTTCAACCTGTCAGAGCTTACCTGTGTCTCTTCCAAAATCCTTAAGATCTGTACTTTATCATATCAGTTCTCAGTCTCCTGACAAATACATTTGCAGAAGTCTCTCCAATCCCTACCTCCAACTTGCACAGCAAGTTCAAATGACTGTTCTCTTTGAATTTAAGTTTAAATAGTACACTCTATAGTAAAATATAGTGGTGCTCTTTAGGCTTCATTTAAGCTTATTGGTGCACTTCCGTTCTCAGCTTGTAGAAGTTTATATCTCTTTATTTAAAAAAAAAAAAAGTAGCTGAAGGAACAGAATTCAGAGGAAGAATATTTTTTTTTCAAAATTTGAAATAAGTCCATTTTTGCTATTGTATGATGATGAAGAAAAAAATCCGTTGTCTTAACAAGTGATCAACTTCTGCTTCTACATCTCTAAAATAGCATCTTCATGTTCTAGCCACATGTAACACTTGGCTATAATCATTGGGATGCCAAGCATAACACACACATAAATGCAAAGGCCTTTAGTCTGGCATAGTGGCATGCCCCTGTAGTTCCAGATACTCTAGAACTGAGGCCGGAGGATCCTTTGAGTCTAAGAATTGGAGTGAGCTCTGATTGCACCATTGCCCTCCAGCCTGGGTGACAGAGGGAGACAGTGAAACCCTGTCTCTGAAGAGAATAAAAAAGAAAAAAAAGCAAAGGGCTCACTGCACAAGGCTGGGTTAGCCTTTTCAGGGCCACAAACTTGATTGAAATTTTATTTTCTTATTATCATACTTTTCTAAGACCCTTTCTTTCCCAATGATTTTTGATCATTTTATGTTTCATAAACCCAAGCAGAAAGTATGAATTCTATATACTTGCAATTATATAAAGAGCCTTGTCTTGTCTAAATATTCATAAAGGATATTTTACTGATCAAACAAAACTTATTCAACTGAGATAATATTTAAAATCACACACAACAAAGATGGCAAATGCAACAAGCAGTGATGAGTCTTTATTTTACTGTGTGGCTTGCCTTGTGGCATTGAGAGGCGAGAATGGTTCCAAAATCTGTCTTTAAACCCAGGAAAACTGACTTCAATGGGGTCTCCAAGTTTTCTAAATAATATCTCTCATTTATAAATGGTAACATGTTCTGGGTAGCCTGGGGAAGGAGTTTTTCTCTTTTTCCCTGACTATAATTTTCAGGACTCAGGAAGCCATGACAATGCAGAGATACTCTGTTGATTTGCTTTTGAACCTCTAGCTCTGGAGAATTGGTTTGGTATCCACCCCTCCACAATTACTTCCAATTTGTCTCTCTCATCTGTTAGTTCTACTTGCTTTTACTGTTCAGAAACCTGCTGTTGCTTCAGAAGAGCTTCATCATGGTTCTTAATGACCTAAAGAATAATAATTTAAGAACTGATGAGGAATAAGGCAAAAATAGCAGAAATAAATTTAAGTGGAGAAGTATGTTAGTGCAGGAGAATAATTAAATGTACATGCTTGGTCATAGCAGGGCCTCTTATACCTTATTGTGCTGGCAAACTGCCCTGGATTTAGTTAATATGTAGGTTTGGATCCAGTGGATATAGGAGTAGAGCGTAAGATTCTGCATATCTAACAAGTTCCTAGGTGATACAAATGCTGCTGATTCACAAGTTGCACTTTGACTACCAAAATTGAAAGTCAAATCCTTTCAGCTTGACTCTTGATTCCACCACTTACCTGCTGTGACTCTTTGAAGTTATTCAGACTCTCTACCCGTTATTTTACAGTTTGAAATGGGTCATATGGTAAATAATAAAAATAATAGTTTCTGTATAACAAAAACAGTGGGAAAATGAGACAGTAGAGCACCTTGCACTTAGTAGGTCCTCAAAAAATACGTATTATTGACATTATTATTCACAGCCATTTCTGAGACTAAAGAGAAAGAAAAGCAAATGTAGGATTTTGAAGAAAGACTGAGTAGGAAATAAGATCAAGAGAATAAAATTTGTAAGGCAGGAAAATGTTTTCTAAACGTCTCTAGTCCCTTTTCAAACATCACAAAGCTGAAAATAGGTTTCTCCCTGTGGGTTCAACAGCCCACGAACTCTTCCAAGGAAGTTTCTCTGGAGAGTAAGAGAATCAGGAGAGCATAGCTGCAGCAACTGAACTCCTCATAATATTTGTCAAAACTTGGAATGGCATCAGAACTCCAGGGAGACATAACAGGGATAAGTGTGGAGCTTTCTCTCTGAGCTTCAGATTTCCTTTTGCGAAGTTGAGAGTGGAAGTTTGGCTGTTACATAGAGTTCTCAATCTCTCATCACCTTGTGTGGATCTGCTTAACTTTTAAAGCTTTCTAGTGGTTCCCTTTAAGCCTTCCAGGCTTTGTGTCTTTCAAGTGGTACAGTGACCAAAAAAGATGAGAAACATGAAGCCAAATGAAGCTGCTACATTAGGGGTAATTAATGCCTCCCTGTTATCAGTACAGTGTCCAATACGGCAACCAGAGTGAACTGTGTAAATAAAAATATAGTCTAAGCAACAGAGGATAATAAAGGCTGCTGGTCAGATCAGTATAAAACGTGGAATAACTGAGGTGCCAAAGACCTTTCAGACTTTAGATATACTTTTTGACCCAGAGAAAGTTCTCCCAGGCTAGACTGCTTTGTTGGCCCTCCTTTCTTTTGGCCTCCTGAGCCAAAGACTGTTCTATATGGCGGGGCTTTTCGTCTGCAAAAGTTGACAACCTGTCCTGTAATTCAGAACAGCTGTGTTTTTTCTGCCTTTCCCAAATTCCCGGCTTTGCCCTTTCACTGATTCCAATTAGATAGTTTCTGGGCTATCACACCCATGTGGGCTGGGCCAGAAGAATTGTGGAGTAAACCTCCATGGCCCAGGTCAGGAATGAAGGCTTTTAGCTGATGACATGCTCTCCCCTGCTAATGCATTTGTAATCAAATTCAACTCAAGGACATCATACACAGCTTGGCAGGTGCAGGCCTGACCATTGTAGATTTCATTCACAGACACAGCAGTTTGGATTTTTTTGATTTCTAGCCCTTACAGCCAATCTGTTCTCCCAGAGAGAGACTCTTGGAATTCTGCCATGACATGAAAAATACCCATACAGTTAAAGCCAAGTTCTATACCTTTGCCTCTCCTCACCACCTAAGAAAATATGGAAAACAGAAACTTTAAATGAAAATGATTGAGCTGTTGTCACTGACAGAGATCCAAAAGAACCAACAATAAGGATTAGAGGAATGAAGCATTTTGTTTTTGTTTTTTTGTTTTTTTGGTAAGCAATTGTGCAAAAGCTAGAAATAGCAAACACATAGAATTAGGCAGCAAAGAATCTAAACACTTTGAAATGTATTCCATATAAAGAAGAAATTCACATTTAATGAGTTAAAAGTGATATACTCTCAATTTCTTGAGTCTTCCAATTCTAATCTCTGGTCATAAAAATGAACCCTAAAAACACTAAATCTTGATGTGCTGAGTTACCTAAGCAAAAAATTACCTAACTGTTGTTGAAGTCGTTTTCACCCTCATTAGAAAGAGCAACTGGTAAGGAAAGTAGTACATATATGCATTAGTAATTGATATATTTCTTAATTTTTTAACTTGTTTAGTAAGGAATCATGAGAAACAGGATCTGAACTCAGAAACGAATGAAGATTCCGGACTGGCAATATGCTTTACACCAGCAAATTACTGCATGGAACTTTTGTGCATGACATAATTGTTTCTGGTAATAGCAGGTTGATCAGAGAATTTCATAGTGAGAAAAAAACAAACAAATAAACAAAACCAGGGGAAACTCCCTAGCAATCTGCTAGGTTCCTAATAAGATACACCAGTGCAGAATCAGGGGCTTCTATCTGAATTTCAGTGAGTCCACTAAAGACTACTCATATATTCATAGTTTCTGAATCTATCATTTGTTAGTTGGAGCTCAAAAGTAAAAGACAGGAATTTTCCTAGGAAACACCCATGAATATTTTCCATATCTACACCAGGTCATTTACGCAGAAACTTGTATTTTTGTTGATAGGAATTATTTCCACAGAAACGGATAAAATGGAGGGTATGCTGTTTGTTTTCAGTATTTCATCCATTTAACAAGTATTTATTTTGTGCCTAAATTATACTAGACACACAGGAACAGGAATGCACAGCAGTATTTATCACCCAAGGTCTCATCTAATAAAGTTGATCCACTTTGTATAAAATTCAAATATTGCAGATGTCATTAAACATTAAAGTAACGGAATAATTTTGGAGAATATGGTTTAAGAATCATTTTTGCTTTCGTAAACAGAATAAACAAGCTATTTGGATAATTGAGTCATAAAAATAACTTCAAATCAGTAGAGAAAAGTGGACGGTTGCAAAATTTTCTTTAGAAATTATCAATAGCAAAAACAAGCAATGGCTACTGATATTTGTTGTACAATACTGATTACAGTTTGTGTAAGTTACACAGATATTATTGGTGATGCAGGCATACAATATGCAAAATAAAACAGCATGGACTTTCTTTCCTTAAGGGAGAAATAACTTGCTTTGCAATTAATTAAAGCTAATTAATTAAAAATAACCAGCATATACTGAAAATCTCTAGAAATAAAAGAGTAAGAACAGTTGCCCATCATTAAGACTAATTACTTAGTTCCTTATGCCTAATCACAATAAAGTTGAAGTCTGATATATGGATTTTATTTCATTAAAATTAAAAGATGGGATGAGATAAATGAGATTTGCCTTTTTTTTTTTTTTTTACAGTATACCTGCTTTCTATATTATTTGTTTCTAACTTGGTTTGTATATACCCTTAACTTTTTAACTTGTTTCAGTTTCCTATGCTGGGAGTTTTAGGAGTTTGAAATTAAAATACCAATTCACTGGAGCGGGGGTTCCTCTGAGTCATGAAAAACATGGCTCAAAGTTCCGAAATTAAAAAGTGAAAGTTTTGGTCGAAACCCTACTCTTGAATTGGTCTCTGCCAAGTTACCAAATTTCTGTTTCTTAATGTGTTTAAAACAAAACTATTTTCACCTGCCTAAAAGAGGCATCAGGAAAAACTGGCGTTGCACAGTGCAGCATCTCTTAGGAAGTCCTTCTTACCACTCTGGCAATACCTAACATTCTGGGCTTGCAAAAATGACTGCCGCTTTAGTACTTCTGGCGAGAGCAGAGCTGTATGGGTTCTCTAAATAAAACCACATGCTTCACATGGATGTTAGTGGTCCCATTTGGCTTTTTCTCAGGGAAAAGATTCCCAGCCTTCTTTGGTGAAAGTTCTGGCATCCATAGAATAACTTTAGGCCCTGGTAATTCCCAGAGGTAATCCCCAGAGTACATGGCCCACTTTAGAACATACCACCACCATGTTTAATTCTAAACCAGTGGAGTAACAGTGACCCCCAGTGGCCAGTGGTGTGGTCTTGCTACCCCCAGTTTGTGCTTCTAAAGAGAGTTGAATAATTATGCAGTGGAATAGTCACCATCCAGTTCATCTTGGCAACTCTTAAATAAATAAATATCCCTCTGACCTGCTTGGTTTTATTTTAACAATGCTTAAATATCACTAAAGCAGTGGCAATAATGTATCTCTGTTAAGTAGAGTGCTTGTTAGGGTTATGATTAATATAGGGTCAAGAACAAATCATTTTTGTTGCAATCCTGTTGTTGAAAACACCGTAGAATATATTAATTCCATGTTTGGGGACTAAGTTGTTTGTAATTAAATGATTCTTGCTGAGATAACTGAGTTCAAACCCTCTACCATTTACAAGCTGTTTGACCCTAGATATGTCATTTAAGCTTTTCGAAACTTTGTAAAATGTAAGAAATGTTAGTTGTGTTGTAAGAATTAGAGATACTATATATAACATGCCTGGAATGCAGCAGGTGCTTAATAAATAATAACCATTTTGGTAGTGTGGTAGAGGAGATTGGCCTGAATGTGTAGTGATGCTACAGGTTTAATTAAATTGTTGAAACAAATTCATTAAATAAGCATTTTATGTAATGAGGACTGAGGAATGGAAAAGCAGTTCCACCTAACATGTGTGTTCTTCTTCATTTCTTTTTCTAGTCTTTGAAGCCATCAAATCATGCTACCATCCAGAGTATAGTGAGAGCTGTGGGAGTCATTCCTGGGATTCCTGAGCCTTGCTGTGTACCAGAAAAGATGTCCTCACTCAGTATTTTATTCTTTGATGAAAATAAGAATGTAGTGCTTAAAGTATATCCAAACATGACAGTAGAGTCTTGTGCTTGCAGATAACTGCAAACAATGACAAATAACTCATTTGAATGCATAATTCAATCATTAGTTTATTTTTATGGACTTCTTTTTTTTTCTTTTGCACTGCCAATGCATTTTGTTTCAAAAGATTATTTCTATAGTCAGATGGAAATGAGCAAATAGATCAAAGATTTCCACCAAGCAGAAGGGCTGTATTTGCTTCTGAATGTAACTTAAAGTTTTAGTAAATATGGACATCTATTTCTCTTTTTGTAATCAAACACAAAAACTTATCAAACTGTTTTTGGAACTGTTAGAGAACACACTGGTTTATTTTTGTAATGTTCTTTGAAAATAGAATGGAAAAACAGCAATAGCCTGTCATTTATCTCTACTCATTTAATGACTAAAGGGAAATAGAGAGTAATTTCATGTTTCGAATTAGGCTTATTGCCTTAAATTCCTGAGAAAGTGCTAAATAATCAATTCTGATGTTTAAGTTGTTGAGACTTTCATTTACCCTTGTTTTTCCCCCACAAGTCAGTGTGTAAGTGTAATGGAAAGTGTGAGCTGAGTGTTAGTGTGTATGTATGTGTGTACATGTGCCAGGTGCCTGTGCCCTCTGTAGGATGGTTTGCTTAATATGGTTTTATAATTCAGTTGACACAGTATTCTTTATATTTTTAAATTTTATGTTTTGGCAAATAGCATTCAGTTATGAGAGTGTTGCCAAATATGATAGAATGATCCAAGAGCATATATAGAGAGTTACCGCTTGACCCAGCTATCAATTGCAAATACAGTTGTTTTCATTTCATTTCCTACCAGAAAAATAAATCAGCAACCCAGTTTTAGAAAACACAAGCGTAATTCCTCTTCTGTACTTCTTTTACACAAATGCTTTTGTTTATTCTAAATTGAATTTAAAAATCCTTCCTAAAACCATTAACTTTTTAATTCTATTGATATGCCTTTACTTCCTATGAAATTATTGATAGATGTCGAGGTCCAAAAACTGATGGAATATTGAAGATCTTTTTAAATGATCAATTTAACCATAATCACATATTGAGTATCTTTCTTCAGTCACATCTAAGTCAGGCATTTTTCACATAGATCAAGACTTTAGCTCAGTCTTAAAATCTATACTTTAGCAAAGCTCACTAAACACTATTCACCGGGTATGGGAATCAAATATAGACACTTGTTTGTCTTTGTTTTCCATTTCTATGTGTCATCTATATGTGTCCTCTTATACTTTTACTCTTGAACATTATTTCAAAAAACTTCTTCTCACTGTATTTATTTTGTGTATCGGAAATGTTTTCAGGCCATAGATCATTGTTACTGTTAATCTGTGGTTAAATCTCATTTCAGTTCAGTCTTACCTGATAGAAACATTTCAGCCATTTCAGAGGCTGTGCAGTATCAGAAGACATGGAGTTTGTTCTGTCTCTGCCTGTAGCTAATTATGGTGGTTCAGTCATTTAATAAATATGTTTTGAGCATCTATTTTGTGAAAGGCACTGTGTTACCTGTGTATCTTTAGTGTCCTCACTGGTAAAATGAATAGGCTGGCCATGAGCTAGAAGGGTTAAGTTTATAATTCCAGCTATTTCATATCAGTCTTCCTTGAAGGAATGATAGTGACAGATATAAAAACACTGTAAGTCCCTTTTTTAATAAACTAAAGAACATCCTGTACTTCACTGTTCATAAACTAGTATGGCATTCGCTTTGGTTTAAGTGGTGTTTTATTAAAACCCCATTAAAAGAACCCATGAAAAGAAGCCCTTTGACGCCTTGGGGTACACATATGTTGGTGTGGTGTGTGTTAATTCTGTGAGTGAGACACATCAGTTCTAAAAGAAATGAGTGAAGTTCCAGTGCCTAAGTTATTACACTTTCTTCTAGTTCATTTTTTGTTACAGTAGCATAAAATTAAAGATTCAAAGTGAGATGGAGAACATAATTACTTTTTAATACATGTTCTCAAATATTTGAAAATAAAAGTATATGATAGAAGTGGGCCAGAGTGTGACTACAATTCTGATCATACTGTCTTTCAATAAAGAAAACCTTTTCATTGGTAAATTTGGTGAAATTCTAAATTTAGTATTTTTCTGGAGATCTATCAACCAAAACTTCTGGCAACTCCCAGTATCACTTCTTATCTTCTTATGTCCAAATATCTGTTTGTTACCTTTCTTTATTTGAACCAATGGGTACTTATTACATATTGCACCCCACAATGGCCAAAACCCCACTATATAATAAAATTTAAAAGTACCAACTAATAATGATTATATTTTAAGTAGCAATTGATATAAAATTATAGCACAATGAAAAAACTTGGTAATCTCTTAGCAGTGGAAATAGGTTTTAACCAGTAGTTTTTCTGGGTGCTTTGTAACTATCATTTTACAAAGATAAAATTCCTCCTGAATTGAGGACGTGTTATGGTATAAACTGGAAAACGTTTATTTCCAAAGAATAAAGCAAGATTACCTTTCAGTAGTGGAGACTGAAGTAAATGTATTAACACTTTAATCAATACAAATTTACTAAGAATGGTTAGAAAATTGAGTAAGTGCCTGATTTACCATTTGTTAGGTACTCATGTATGTATAATTCCTACATAGACATTTAAAAATCTCCTGATACTAAATTATTAAATTGGGATCCATGAGAAGAGAAGCTACAATTATAAACACAGTTTGCTAAATCATGCATAATACTCTCTCTTCCCCCACAAGTAATCCCTCTACCCCTATTTCCAGATGCAGCTCACACACACACAGTCAGTTACTGAAAAAAAGAATTCTTTTTTTTTTTTTAACTTTTTAATATGGAATGTCGCTCTTGTAGCCCAGGCTGGAGTGCAGTAGCGCGATCTTGGCTCACTGTAACCTCTGCCTCCCGGGATCAAGCAATTATCCTGCCTCAGCCTTCCAAGTAGCTGGGACCGCAGGAGCCCACCACTGCATCTGGATAATTTTTGCCTTTAATAAAAAGAATTCTTTTTGTTCAATTAACTGTTCTCTTGAATTCAAATTAGGGGACTGCCAATGTCAATAGAATATTTTTTAGATTCTTTCTTGTAACCTGTCTAAATAATATACAATTTACAGGATTTGGGGTTGTAGAATTTGAACTGGAAGACTGGATTCCTCATATTTTGGGACTACAATATTCCAGATAAATTTTTACATTCCCTTTGCTATATATTAACTGATGATCGTTTATATGTTAATATTTTTTACTTTAATATTTCTAATAAGAACTCTTATTGCCCATCTAATATTTTCATAGGCAATCGAATGCGAGTAACACTATTAACAGTATGATTTATTAAAAATGATTACATAATTACATTATTCAGTTTAGTCTTTCGGCTTTCACTTTTTCTCTGTGCTAACAAGTAACTAATGTCTGGGCATTGACTTCTTACTGAATCAAAGTTGGGTTAAGAAATAGCTATGCACACTTGATGTGTAAGATTAAAGAAGAGATTAAATAAGAAATATTGGGTACATCTGACTTTTCTGTATATATCTTTTTTGTCCCCTAAGTTGTATTTTAATGTAGTTTATAAGTGATAAAATAATCCTTGTTTTCTAAAAACCAGTCCTTGTCTTCAGCTTTCCACACTAGTTTCTGTAAATGTTTTAGTTGAGAATTTAATACTTGTACAGTCAATGGCAATTTTAAATATATATATTATATATGTATATGGAAAAAGTTTAAAGATGCTTTTAATTTATTTAATGACTATTGCCTTCCTATAATGATAATAATTTTCATTCTTAATCATGATAATAATTTTAGTTAAAAAATCCTTTTTGCTACAGTTTTTAGATGCAAAATACAGTTTGGTTCTTTAGGCAAATCCATTTAAAGGATATAAATGGTGAAACTGTGAAGAATACTTCACTACCAATGTATAAGCTTTGTTGAATTTGTATCATTTTCTTTCAGTAATGAAAAACTATTCATTATACAGTATGAAAATAAAAATTGCTTCATTGACCATTTCCCTATTCATTTTTACTTATTGGGAAAGACTGTATTTCAAGACACAAGTGTGCTGAATTTGAAAAGAGGTAATAAAGCCTAAGCATAGGGTTGAACATTTTCAAATGGTATTCTAAATGGAACATCATAACTTACTATTAACATAACATGATTAACATTGTAAAATAATATTGAAATACATATATCAGGAAAAATATATCTTTCAAACTTGAGAAACTCAACTTAAATTGTTTCATATTTTCCTTTCTTTTAAACCAAACACTCCATGTTTTATAGTTGGAGATTTTTTCTCTCTGGACGTCTGACTCACTATTTTGACAATAACTTTATTTCATCTATCATTCTTACCGTATCCTCTTCTTTTAGAATGATAAGTATCTAAATTTAATTAATCTTATCAATGAGATCTATTTTAGCCATTTTTGTTTAGGCCATAGTTTTTTCTTTAAGGAAAAAAAAATGACCTGATATAAAGAAATAAAATATGCTTTTATATTCTTTTTATTATTTTAATCCATCTCTGTAACACTGTGTGATGTCTGAAACTACAAGGAAATTTTAAAGATCATCTTGAACAAGTTCCTCAACTTCTCAGTGCCTCATTTATCTCACTTATAAAATGGGCCAATAAACTTTCTTCTTCATAGGGTTGTTACAAGGTTTAATGAGATAATACATGTAAAAGAGTTAACCAAGTGTCTGAAACAGAATAAAGACTTAGTAAATGTAAACTGTTATTATTTTTACTATTATCTAATCTAGTCTTTTCATTTTCCAAATGAAGAAATGTAGACATGCTATGCTATAAGTTTGAATGTCTACCTATCATGCCTCCCTTTGGAACTGGCTCCCACCATCAGGAGTGGGTTCCTTGACAGATGACAAAAGTGGGCATCTGTCAGAAATAAGACCAATGTTGGTAAAGCTGGGAGGTTATTTAGCAGCATGGCTGGCAATGGAGGCTGTCACTGATTTTTAGCAGGCATGTAGAAAAGTTGTAAAAGGTAGTTGTGGAGAGAGAAGAATAAATTGGGCACGGATAGAGAGAGCACTGGGCCAGCCAGGCACGGTGGCTCATGCCTGTAATCTTAGCACTCTGGGAGGCTAAGATGGGTAAATCACCTGAGGTTGGGAGTTCGAGACCAGCCTGACCAACATGGAGAAACCCTGTCTCTACTAAAAATACAAAATTAGCTGGGCATGGTGGTGCATGCCTGTAATCCCCGCTACTCGGGAGGCTGAGGCAGGAGAATCACGTGAACCCAGGAGGCTGAGATTGCAGTGAGCCAAGATCGCACCACTCCAGCCTGGGCAACAAGAGCAAAGCTCCATATGAAAAAGGGAGAGAGAGAGAGAGTTGGGCTTTGCAAAGTGAAAAGAGTGGCTGCTCTGTTTCCTGATGATATTTTAGTTTCTGTACCTTTTTCTCATAAATTGAACTTTCTGCCCTTGGATTACATAGGCTATCCCTGAAAACTCAACAAATTACCCACTTGTACTTACACTGGTTTAAGCCAATATCTGTAACTTGCAACCAAAACAGTCTTGACTATGACATAGTGGACTAAGTGTGCCCAGTTTCATAAGACTAGCTACTGGAAAAACTGGTATTAGAACCCTTAGTAACATTACAGAGAGAACGTGGTCTTTGAGATCATACCATCTTGAGTTTGAATTCTGGTTCTATCAGTTATTTGCAGAGTGATGTATGCCTTTGAGGAATATTGATGAAATCATCATATTTTCAGGGTAGCCAGTTTTGTGACTGATGAATACTTCCAAAAGAGTTGCCTCAGTTCTCATGCCAGAGGATTGCCTTGAAATACCTCTTAGAATTGGTCTTTGTAGCTATTAGAAGATATGGTGGAGGTTAGGGTTAACAATAAGAACGTTGAGCACACATTCACTTAGTATTACCAAGGATTGTTCATATTGTACAAAACTCAATTTTAATGGGCAGAGATGTGCTTGATAATATAAAGCATGTCCATAAAGAAGTTAGTTATATGTGGCTATTAACAAGTGAATATCAATCAGTAAAATGAAAACATATTCACATAGGAAAAGCACAATGTTATGGGGTTATATATTTATATCCACAACACACAAAATGTAAGAACCCATGAGCCTTCCCTTCACACTTTTTTGTTTACAAAAAGTGGATGTTCTCATAAAATGATATTTAAATCTTGATTTGGGTTGTATTTTTTTTTTCAATTGCATTTGAAGTAACATCAGAATCTATGGAAATGCTAAGCTCTGGACTTGAGCACTTTCCTAAGTTCCTTCACCTTCTGGAAGTCTTAATTTTCTTCAAGTGGTCATTAAAATTCCTTTTTTACTCCAGTATACCAGATTTCAT
The DNA here is from genome assembly GCA_963574635.1 of Cheracebus regulus. Taxonomy (NCBI): domain Eukaryota; kingdom Metazoa; phylum Chordata; class Mammalia; order Primates; family Pitheciidae; genus Cheracebus; species Cheracebus regulus. The sequence goes on from CAUYQU010020137.1 coordinate 20,596, forward strand.
GATTCAAACATCCACATTAAATCACAGCTCATAAACATTTTTCTCCTAATTATATCTTGGGGGAAAAAAACAAAAGTCATGATGGAAGGGAGAGAAGAATATAAGAAAGGACTAGAGGAATAGAGCATCCATCCTTCAACTTAGGAGATCATTGATTCTGTCTCACTTCTGTCATACGATGGGTTTTGTGAGACTCTTCTGCTTTTCACACCTACATTTTACTTAGAGCATTCATCCTCTTACTTTAATAGTAAAAAGTAGGTATTACTATTTGTCTTACTATATTTTAACAAATTATTAAGACATCTAACACCTTAACAAAAAACAAAGCCAAAATAATTATAGAAAATAGACTAAAATATTATATATGTGTGTTTCTGGATATAAGTTTATGAAAGTTTATTGTTATGCATATTGTATTTTATTGATACAGGCTTGGAGTCAGACAATTTACAACAGAATCTCAACTCTGTCACTTACTGTGGGACCCTAGACAAGATATTAAGCCTCTTCTGTTTCTATGTCCTCATGTTTAAAATGAGAACAAAATACAGAGCCTACCTTACAGTGCTGTGAAAATTACTTGAGCCATTATACATGAAACACTTATAAATGTTCATAGCACAAAGCAAATATTCTTCAAAATTAGCTTTATAATTTTTAAATGCATTTGATACACTTCCATGAATGAGTACTCATTTGACCCAGAGAAGTAGTGGTGAGTATTATCCTCATTTTACTGACCCAGGAAAATAATCGATAAGCCCTAGGTCAGAACCATGCTAGCAGCATCAGGGCTGGGGTTCCAGCAGTGATAATCTCACCCCAATTGTTCTATTCTTTTGCCCTTTGCCTCAGATGCCTCTACTTAAAGAAAGCTGCCAGAGTAATCTTACCCATTTTTCCCTGGAGTTCTGAGAAATTTAAGGCAAATAGACTATGGCATCATAAAGCAAAAAAAAAAAAAAAAAAAAAAAAAAAAAAAGTTTTAATAATGGTAATGTTTGATTAGTGTTTGGATCTGAGAACTTTCCCCTGACTTGAACTTCCCTGCTCAATTTCAGCTAAACCCCAATGGTACAGAAATGGTCTCAGTGAGCTAAATTTTTGGAAGATGGGAAAATGCGTGTTTTGAGTAAAAAAATTCTGAAAAATGGAAAGTCAAAGTGGGGCTGAATTGTGTACTCTCAGTTCCCATTTCTTATCATCAATCAGATGTGTTTCTCCCCTTAAGGAGAAAGGACGGGGACAAGAGCAGAGAGTATTACTTCAACACTGTTTTCACTCAGAGAGTATAAAGAAACTCTTGTTCCTGTCTAAGGAGAATAGAGGTGGTATATTAGTAAAAGCCTCCTCCTCATCCCCACGATGCCACTATATAGGAAATTCTGGCCTTCCCTACATCCCATTAAGTTTGAAAAGCCCACAAGAACAACAGCACAACTGACTGAAACTTTAAATCTAACATGGCCCTGCTAAAAATGTGGACCAATGGGCAAATTGCCAGTTTTTACCCTCTCATTAGGCAGGATTGTCACTCCTTCTCCCATGGGGAAGATCCTGAGAGGAGGGAGAAGGAAACAGGTGTGTCTTCCACCACTGCTTTCTCTTAACCAGTGGGGTAGAAGTTGAGCACCTTTTAGAGGAAAATGAGAATTGGGATAAAAGTGACTTTCCTAATATATCTGGTAATATGAACTGTCTCATCTCTTTTTAAATTAAAATAATGTAAATTATGAAATTTAAGCAAACACTATAGTAATCATTTTAGGTAGTTGAGATTTATTTTATTTTCATTTTTTGGTATGAATTTCCCTACCTTGTGTCAATGTGTATTTTCTCTAGGGTTGTCAGAGGATTTGGAAAGAAAATCCATCTTTGATTTGCCTCAAGTCCAAGGCCATAGTTGTCTAGGTATTTGAGATACCTCCTATAGAGAATGAGAACTCTATTCTCCAAGATAACTTGAGGCTACTCTGTTGATAATTAACAAGGCCAGAATACTGAGAGGCATTACTTTTTACCCTCCCTGCCCAATGTTGTCAATTTTAGTTGGTGACAACTTGGTTTTAGCTTATTCCTCATTTCTTTTTGGTTCGTCAAAACACTGCCTTGAGGGCATTAAAAAATCCAGTCCCAGAAAGAGTAGCAGGTGTTTTCTTCCCCTTATTCCCTTGATTCCAGTCCCATATTCAGACACCACACACACACACACACACACACACACACACCCTAGAAAAAGTTAAATCAGTGGGTAGCAGGTGTTTCTTCCTCATATTCCCTTCATTCCAACCTGCTCACAACTGGGAACCAGGGATGGGGGAAAGAGGGAGGAGAAAGGGAAAGAAACAAAGAAAGATAACTAGCTCTTCCAGAATATCACAGAAGCAGGGAGAGAGATATGGTTATGATCCAACCCTTTCCTCAGAATATTAGCCAACTACATTTTCAGATTCAGCGCACAGGCAAACTGCCATCAAATTGCAATGAAAACCAAACCCTACTTCATGGGGACTCAGGCCAGATGTGAATGCAGCAGTCCCAAGGTGAGGCAATTATGTGCAAGAACCATGTGATAGAGAATTCCCCAAAATGGACTCACTTAAGGAAAACATTTTGGTGTTTATAGAACTTCAGCCCTGTTTTCTGGAGATTTTCCATCACTATAAACACTGACATATACGTACATGAACATATGTGGATTTTTTCAAGTGGGCCTAGCATATTTTACTAAATTATCTCATTTATTATAAATGAAAAAAAACACAATGGTACAATATCAAAAAGTTGGCAGGTGAAACAGTCACATAGGCAAATGCTGAATGGGATCCAGTGCCCATAGGCTAGTGATAATACAAGGAAACTTGCAACTGTTAGTAATCTTCAGATGATTTTATAATGCAGAGGTAGATGACCTGCCTAGCTAGGGAGCATGTGTCAAAACCAGCCCCTTGGAGCTCTGCTTTATACTTCTCTGCTTCATTTGATTTAAAGGCCACCTTCTAATACATCCAAGGGATAGCAACATATTATAAAGAGAGGTTTCAGGTGTAATAGGATAGGCTGAGAGCACTTCAAACTTCATTTTCTTCAGCAGTTCCCATTTCCTCTTTCACAGTGTAATGGGGTTGACTTTAAATTCTATCCCACTATAACCCGTTATAGAACTGAGATCTATAATTTGTCATTAGATCAATGAGATTTCTGTCTTGTGGCAGGCAGACTTCTCTACATCAATTTTTTTGAACTGTCTATAAGAAAATAACCCCAAGCTTTGAAAACAAGGAAGAAATCGTCTAAACATGAGTATATTGATTTAGATTAAAATGTCATACTTTACATGCATAAAATATCTTAAAGAATCTGGGCTTTGTTAGTATTATTTCTTTTGCAGCTTTCTGTAATAAAATTTGAATTTGAGAGAAAGCTCAGTAGCCACTAGGTTGGTTATCAGTCATATATAGATGATGGCCTACAAATCTGAACTAGTATACAAAAATAAAATAAGTTTTAAAAATGGAGTGATTAAATCTACTTATCGAACAAGTAGTTTTTGAATCTTTTGTTTATTGAATTTATGGAAAAATGACAGAGCCAAATCCTAGACTTTCATAATTGATGAAAAGTAATTATTTGGACTATAAAACCTCTTACTCAAAAAATTATGTTTGTTTTGAACCACTGGGACTTTGAAGAGTATTACCATGACCACCATCAGAGGCAAGAGGTTCTAAATAGTAATTTATCTATTAATTGACATAAATAGCAGTGGCTGGCAGTGGTGAGACTCTAAATAAAAGTACTTGTTCAGTAGTTTGAATGACTGGCAGATTTTCATTTTGGCCTAAGGTTTAAAAGTCTAGCAAAAATAATGTTAAACCACTCAGAAAAATTCCCTTAGTAAGTGAAAGAGTTGAGAGAGTGTGAATCAGAGGCTGTGCTGTACCATAGCACTAGTCATATGTGGCTATTTAACTTTAATTAAAATTGAATAAAATTTTAAAATTCAGTTTCTCAGTCTAACTAGCCGCACTTCAAGTGCTCAATAGCCATGTATGACTAATGGCTACCTTTATTGAATCAGCTAGATGTGAAAGATTTCCATTACCACAGACAGTTCTCTTGGATGATGTGGATCTAAGAGATAAACAGAAAACAGATCGATTTTGACTCTTCAGAAAAAAAATGTTGCCTGTTGTGTGATCCTCAACTGAATAAGAGGCACTATCAAATAGGGAAATACTTGGCCAATACATAGACGCAGAAAAGTAATAGAGGACTCAGTGTCCTCATGGCTGACTCAAAATTGAAAAATAATTACAAATTTATAACCCATATTTATTTGAGATTATATGTTAATCACTCCCTGACATATAAGTTGCCTCAGGTAATTTCTTGTGGTATTGGGTCCAGTATTTACTCAACAGAGATTTATAATACAGATGTTAATTACCATTCAAACACAGCCATGCTATTTATGCCAGCATACACTATGAAAAAAGCTTTCCTAACATGTCTTTCCTTTCATTCGAAACAACTTATTTTTATGACACTAAATCCGTCCACAGTAATTCTAATTCAGTCATTCAGGTCCACTTTTGCAAGAAACTGATCTTCTGCTCTTTCTGAACATTTAGAACCTAGATAGATAGGTAGGTCAGTTAATATATAGACAGACAAAAAGATAGATAGATAGATAGATAGATAGATAGATAGATAGATAGATCAGGTCAAACAGTATTAAACTATTTTAGCCTTTTCATCAACAATTATTTCAGTTTCTGTTTGACAATAACTCAGTTTGATAATTCTTCTTATACAGAAGAATTATATATAAGCAAATCACAAATCAAAATCATTGATAACATGTACAATGTGGTAGAAAAAAATCAATAATTTTATAGAGGTTTGATTTAAATTATATTATATATTTATATCTTCTACAATGAGAAAATTTCTTATCAGTCTATCTTCCTTTGAGATAAAGTAATAAACATTTAAAAATAATTAGATCAGAAAGCTCACTTTTACTTTATTTTATTTATTTTAGCTCTTCCAAATTCTTACCTCAGATTGTATTATAAAAGCACATGCTCGTTGTAACACTTCCAGCAATGCAGAAATGAGCAAGAGGAAAGTGGAAATTGCCGTGGACACAGCCACAGGACCACACTTTTGTTCCTGGTTCCTGTTGAGATGTCTGGGTCGGTTTCACAGGTCACCTCGCAGTCCTGTCGGCTGAACCCGTCGACTGCCTCCTGGGCACACTGGGGCGACGTGACGCATGCGCGCTTGTCTAAGGTTCGGTGCCTGCAGTCAGGAGTCTGCACCAAGAATGGTCCATCACTGAGGGAGAGTCCTCCCGGGGAGGGGCTTCCATGCTTCTCATTCTGGGCACTTCCAGACTTTCTGCAGGAAGTGCTGTCCTTGAGTCATTCTGTTTAGTCCCTAGACTGCTGCAAAGAGGCGTCAGGTGAGCACATGCTGGAGGGTGGGACATGCGGGATGGCTTCAGTCCAGCACAGCCGCAGGTCCCGGCTGCTCCGCTTTCCCTGGCCAGAAAAGAGCAGCCCCCAGCAGGCTGTGGGCACAGTCCTGGCTCATGCACGGCCTAGAGCGCACTGCAGGGCCCCAGGACCCCGCCTTAATTTTCACCTTTGTTCTCTCCTGCTATCCAGCTTTGGAATCCTTGTTAAGAGGGACTGGAACCATAAGGTTATAAACAGCACACCTGCATTCCCTTCCTATCCTTCATGGTTTTCTTTTTTGCACACAAAGCTTACAACCTTTACTTTTTCCAACTGGAAAGCCAGTTTTTCCAACACTTTTTAAAAAAACAAATTATCCTTTTCTCATATGCTTAAAGCCCTACCCATAACAAGCCCACTTCTGCGTGACTCTTCACTGACCCCTCATTTGCTTCCTAAACCGACCCTTTTGGTAACATTCAGTGAAGAGGTGGCTTTAATAAATATATTCTCCAGAAATCTCCAGAACCTTAGCGTGTCAGGGTGAGAGGTGCCACCACGATGTAAACGGAACAGCTGAGTCTTCCTGGTAGACACCAGATGCCATCTGCGCAGCCCGCGTGTGGGAGGCATGGAGTCAGAGGCGCTCCCTCAAAATGCATCCCCCGTCTCCTGCAGAGCACACAGGCCCCAAGGCCCGGGGGACAGGGCTGGTCGCGGCAAATCCACGCCACTTCCTGGGCTTGGAGGCGGAACACCAGAGGCTTCCTGCAGCAAGAAGCCACGCAGAGGCCAGGGCCTCTTGTTCCACTTGGCAGAGCCCCAGAAGGAGCCAGGGGGCAGCATCAGAGCCTGGGGCCCGGGCAGGGGTTTCCAGGGGCACAGCAGCAGCCAGCCATTGGCAAGGCCGAAAGACGGTGAGTGGAAAGCTGGGGGTGCGTGGAGAGACCCCGAGAAGGGGCTGTTCAGCTGCGAGTCCTGCATCTGTCGTTTGTGTTTCGTCCGGCGATTTTGAAACCAGGGTTTTATCTGGACCTCTGAGAGCTGCATCTATCTCCCTGGCCAGCCTCTTCTGCTCCAGAGGGCCCAGGTAGTGGTGATGCTGGTGCCAGAAGACAGCCTCTAGGCTCCAGCGCATGGATGTGCTCCTTGGTGAAGGCTGCGCAGACACGGTGGGGGCCGTCAGGGGTTTGGCTCCTTACTCAACCCAGCCACAGTCCTCTCCGGCGCAGGCAGATTTGACGACCTAGCCTCCTTGATGCTGACGGCCTGAGGTGGATCCCGGTGCCGGATGCCTGGCCTGGGCCAGGAGGGCTCCCTGAGGAGGCGTCCGCAGACCTGGGGTGTGGATCGGCCCTGGGCAGCTGGTCTGGGAGACCCTGTCCACCGAGCCAAAGCTGGAGGGCTGCTGCCGGCCACCAGGTGGGGAGGAGGAGAGACGCATGGTGGTCAGTAGGCTGGAGGGAAGGCCTGGCGGGGCTGGCCAGGCGTGGGATCCACAAGGTCACTATTTTCAAAGCTAACATAGAAACTTGTGGGTATTAACTAGACAAAAGCAGTCAGTTTTAGCCTCTCCAGCTACTTCTCTGTGTGATGAATGTTTGTCTGGAAAAGCTTCAGTTTTAGAGAGGAAATATTTAGTCTCTATAGCTCACAGAATATACTTGCTTTCTGTATTCTAAAGGACTTGTGTACCTCTAAAACATTTTATTTATTTATTTATTTATTATTATTTTTTTTTAGCTTTTCAAGGTACAAAAGTTTCTGCCCACTGACCAGAAGTGTTAATGTTTCTGGCACTTAGGATGGAACTCAAAGATCATGTGCATGAAATATATATTAGTTATGTTTTTCAGAATGTGTAGGATGCTTTAGAATTTTTTTCTTGGTATCCTATCTACAGAAAGAAATGGATAAATGAAAATGTGTATTGAATTATTCATTCTTGCTTCCAAGCTAGTTTTAAGTAGAAACTTAATAACTGAAGTAAAATGTTTGAAATGGAAACTGTGAGCAATAAGTAATCAAGAAGATGATACACAAAGTGTTAGGGTTGACAAGTGTTCAGAAATTTTGTTTGAGAAACCAGTAAATAAGTAAATGAGAGACTTCTAAAGATGGGAGAGTAGAGTTCTAGCACTTGCTTTGAAATTCTTCCATGGCTCAGAATGAGTCATTTCAATTTTTTTCTCCACTGTCATTCTCATTGAATGCAGGAAGAGGATTTCTCATTCCTTACCTCTTTCTCACGTGTGGTGTGTAGACAGACATGCCTGTGTGTATGCATGCACACATGCACACACACACACACATGTTACAGAAATTTTCTCTCCAAATATTCCCCCCTACACCTGACAAATCTACATTAAACTTTCTTCAGTCTCTCTGATGCACCTGCATTCTGATTTTCTGGCTAGGGAAGAGAGTGGAAACTTTTAGAAGCTATCAAATTCCTCTTAAATCAGCCAGGTAAATGAGTTACACATGGCTTTTAGTGTTCATGGGAGCTCCCTAATAATATGATGAGGAACAAATGCAATCCACAGTCATGCATACAGGCATACCAATACCGCATAGTTTATTCCTGTTATGAATCCTGTGGTTGTGAAAATATTGTGTGCACCATAAAATACTATACAACTTTTAGTTACTGTTGGTTCCTATCCATCATATCTGTCAATTCACTCTCAATTCCCAATACTCCAAACTTAATAAATCTTGCTGGCTTTCTAATTGTGAATAAGGATGTTAATGGCACTCTTTTATTTTATGGATGTTATGTAAATAATAGAAACAAAACTTAGGAAATTCTAAGACCTTAAAACAACTTTAGATGTGAATAACAATATTGATAATATATTTCACTTATTGAGCAATAGATAATACTTATTTTTCACAACATCTTGTTTAATCTTTACAGCAACAGAAACTGAGGCTTAGAGAAAGAAGCTAAGTTACTTTCAAGATCTAAGTTAATAAAAGTTATATTCAAACTCCAATTCTTCTGAATCCAAAGCTAATAGCATAGTCACTATCAATAGTGCTAATAACTTATGATGACCAGAATGCATTATGTTATTTTGTGAGCTTATTATTCTCACTTAATAGATATAGAAAATGAGACCTAAAGATAAGTGAATTTATAGGAAAAAGTACAATGCTCTTCACATTTTTAAAATTTTTTATTTCATAATTATTTCATTATTAACATTTTCATTTATTTTTTCCACAAATATTTATTAAGCTCTGTGTTCAGTATGCTGTCTGGGCTGGGAACACAAGCATAAACAAAACAATTTTGGTGCTTGCTGTCAAACAACTCACAGCCCAGTACGCACAACGTGATTCAACAAGCAAAGCAGAGTAACACCACAGGATGTCAAGGAAGCCAGGTGGTGTCCCAGCCCCTTCAGAAATCCCCAGAACATCTTATGAAGAGCAGCAATCAGCAACCTCTATTCTTGATGCAAGAGACAGCAGCGATGATCATTGCTACCTTAGGCTGACCATAAGAGTACAATTAATTATCCAGCTGCTAGAAAGCTGGGCTCAATGCTACGAACCACCCCAAAAGTGCTGGGGCCATTTCCTGGCATCTGAGACCAATATTTCCAGGGTATCTGGTCATGAATTCACTAAACATTTGCTTAGTAAGTACAGTATGCTAGACATAAAGTCAAATAATATACCATGGAAAAACTACTGTGCTTGCAAATAATAGTAAAACAACAAAGTGCACTGTGGATATGTGCTCAGGGAGTTCTCATATTCTCACAACCCATGTTCCCCAGAGAAGTAACATAGATTCAGTGCTGATAATAAAGCACCAACCACTGTAAACATTGTACAATTTCAGAAAGTCAAATTAAGACCCTTACAACTAGAATGGCCATCCATTTCAATTTGCTAGATTACACTTTGTTTCAGCATAACCAAAGCACACCTTTTCACTGTCAAGAGTGATCTCATTTGTTTAATAAATTATTTGGTCACCTAAATTATGACTAACAGAAGTTAGTAACCACTTTGCTTTAATATACAGGAAGTGGCTTAATTTTCATTTCTGGAACACTGTGTGCTAGGCACTATACTTGTGCCCCCTTATCTTCACAAGAAGTGAATGCAAGAGGATTATCTCTGCTCTGTGGGTGAGCAAACTGAGATTTTAGAGAGTTCAGTTATTTGCCCAAGGATCACGTAAACATTAAACGGTAATACTAGGATTCAAGCACAAGGCTGTCTGGCTCCTCCACTGTGGCAACAGATAGAGTAAGTTTGACACAACATTCAAGAGTAGAGAAGAACATCCTTAAGGGAGCTGCAGATAATGTGCTACCTGCCCAGTGGGGTAATATCAGGATGTGAGCTCTAAGATAAGAGGTCATGACTGTCACTGAACCTATGGAAGGCCTGCACAGTCATCAGTTATACCCACTTCCCATAGGCTTATCTCTTACTGGCCATTTCTTCAGCTCTTGCACCTTGATGCTGACCACAGCACATACATCAGGCCCATAGGGGGCTGACTGTAGGCAGAGGGGGATGTGTCCTCACCATATAAGCTCGCTTTGTCATCATATTTCCTTCAGGGAGGGTCTTTGTGTCTTTCCAAGTGTCCTTTTTACCTTTTTCCATATGGATGCTTAATATAGTGCCTAAGAGACATGAAAAGAGAATTTTTCACCAGTGAAATGGAACTTTTATGGTCTGTGAAAAGATGCATCTCTTTTGTTAGTCCCTTTATTTACCTCTGCAGTACTATAAACTGAAGCAGGAAATTGTACTTTCAGATTAGGAAACACTGTGGAAGAGGCAGTTAGGGATTTTCATAGGAATTTGCCCCAGTTGCTCAGGCTTTCTCATCCTCAATACAATTTGCTTAATTTTGCATAATTGGTCTGTATACTAATAAAAGTATTTTTTTCATAATTGTAGGAAACACTGACAAGAGAGAAAGGTATAAAAAGAAAGTAAAAATTGCCTGTAATTTCAGCACTGATTGATATCCATAATAATGTTTTAATTTATATTTTTCTGGATGTTTTTCCATGCTAATTCACATGTACACACAGTTTACTATTTTAATAAAATTGTGGCATATCATACATATTCTTTTATAAGCTATTTTCTCCCTAACATCTTATAAGTATTTTTATATTATAAATGTAAATCTACAGGAATTTTCTTTATAGTGAAATGCTCTATCATGTGGCTCTTCCCTAATTATTTAACCACTCCCAAAGAGCAAGTTATTTAGGGCTGATTGGCTGTTTTTTGTTGTTTCTGTTGCTATTATACAAAACACTAAAATGGAGATGATCACACAGACAATTTCGTGTAGTTGTTCATTCAGGTTTTTTTTCTTTTCAGATATACTACTAAAAATCAAGTATTTTACATTTTGACCCTTAACACCAGCCTCTTCTCCAGACAGAATGCCAGTGTATACTCCCTTCATCTAAAAGCCTGTTTACTCCATGGCCTCGACAATACCAGTGATCATCAAACTTCAACTATTAGTGCTTTAATCAGAATTTTTAATTTTGTTAGTTACAATTAAATTTATTCAATTGAATAATTAATATTTGAAAATAATTTAACTAATTAAAATTTAATTTAAATTATCTAGTTGCTAGTATGCTTAGATGTACTTGTTACATGTTTTTGGAAATCTGTAGTTCTCTTTTTAAGAATGGCATGTTTATATCCGTTTCCCATTTTGTCATCAAAAAGTTTGAATTTTTTAATTCATTTGTAAGAGTTCTTTTTACATTAATAATATAGAAGTTTTATCTGCTACTCCTGTTGCGAACCTTTTCCCCCAAGTGGTCTTCTATCTTTTTATTGATTGTGGGTTTCATTTTATTGACTACACATGTATATTATATATGCATATATTAATGTTTTATGTATTGTGTTTAAATGTGTATACATGAACAGAGACTAGACAAAGAGACAAGACACACATAGATAAAGATCAATATTCATGACACCTCCTCAGGTCTACCACCTCTAGGTACTTATCTAACCTTCAGTATTCTATGTGTAACTCTCTTGTGTCCTTCTGGTACGAAATTTATACTTCCTACGATGTATTTTAGATATTTACATTAATATTTTATCTTTTCTCTTGAGCTTGAAACCCTTTGAGCCCCACAAAGCACCCAGACTAGTACCTGATTAGTATTAAACGAATGGAGGAAAGCTTTGCATTTCACCCTGGGGTCTTAGACATGAATAAACTGTCACACACAGATTGAGTCTCATGGACCTGCCCCAGGTCACAGAGCAAAGATAATTTTCCTGACACTCCACCCAGTGCACTTTCCAATATCTTCTCTTGTTTCAAATAATGTTAATAATAAAATGCACCATACAGCAGACATCAGTGTGGGACTGGCTTAAAGTGAGCAAAAGCACTCCTGGCCTACAAAGCCCTCAGCTACAACAGACTCCTGCCTGGAAAAAGGGGAGGTATCAAAGCATCTGATATGGAGAGGTCCAGAGGCTCTGTGTTTAGTCACTCCCAGATGCTCTGCCAGAAGCAGCAGCCACATCCAGAGAACAGTACCAGTCTATTTACTTTGGTTTAAAGTCTCCAAGTCGCTAGATCGCAGTTCATCATTGTGACCACTAGAGGGAGTGCAGCTATTAGCCTGAAAAGACAAGACTGCTTGCTTATTGCATCTTAGCTTCTGTGTGGACCCAGTGACCCCTCCCAGGTTGACCAGAATATAACCTTGCTACTGTGCAGAAATAATTTTTAGGCAGCCCTTTCTTCCAATGAGTACGATTCCAGAGAAGGTCGGAGATCGTAGAGTTTTGTCTTTTTACTATGAACTAATTATCCATTAGTGAGGCTTTTCAGTGGAATTTTGAAGTTACATTTAGATGTTCATATAATCTCTCTCTCTCTTTCTCTCTCTCTCTCTCTCTCTCTCGCTCTCTCCCCCCCTTCCCCTCCTACTCTCCTCTCTCTCATCTTTATTGTTTTCTAAGATAAAATAATCATCTATGTTCTCACCATCATTTATTTGTGCCCAAAAAGAATTCTAAATGACTGCATTTGTCTGGTGACGGCTGTTGCTACACCAAAATAGAAAACATCAAGAAATAGCTACACTCTTTAATTTAATCGAAAGTATTAAATGCCAAGTGGATCTAGGATGGAGTTCCTTTTGATCTTATGTTCGATTAAAACTTTTTCAGGAAATAGATTCAGGGGTGTCTTTCATCACATTATTTGATGTTCTATCAGTCACAGTGGACATAGGAAATTAAGCATTTGTCATCTTTTTGTATGCTTTGAATAGTTCTTGAATTTACACAGTTTGTAACAAACCCATCAAATTCACTGAACCCAGAAATATTTGACTGAGGACAGAAATGTTTAGAACACTCTTTCTCTTTAAAAGCAATAAAGATAAAGGAGAGAGAGAGACATAAAGAGAGAGAGTCTATCAACAGCTAAGTCCAACTTCAAAATTTCACTGAAGAGCCTCACAAATAGATGATTCACTCACAGCAAAGAGAAAGACAAACCCATCAGATATAAACGTGAGTGAGATATGGGTGAAAGTAAGACAGAGAGAACAAGGAATAGCATTTTATCATTTTATAATTGCTGAGCACTCACTTTGTAAAATTAAGTCCATTCTTCTTCACTCATACAAAAAAAAAAAATGAATTGCCAAGATTCACCAGGATGCTCACCATCAGTCAAGTAAACCTAATTCTCATTTAGAATCAGAGAAAATATCCTATAGATATATACTAATATGTCTAAATATTGTATCATTTAAGCAGCTCAAGTTTGTGACAAATGATACAGATTTGCAGGGCTCCCTGAATCAGTCTTCACCTTAGTTCATCAGTCCACTTGAGAATGATTGAGAGATTTAAAACACAGTTTTGGGGAAATAACCAATCATTTAACCAGTTAGTAGTGGGGTCCCATAAGTGTGACCTACAAAATAGTAAGCTTTCAGATTAAGTCACCTGGTATATTTTTGATACTTGTAAAAATATATAATGTTTCCTACCCCTATAGGTTTCCTTTTAACATACACAGTTCAGGTAGGAAAATAGACTCACACTTTATTTTCTCTCTTCCTGATTCCCTGATAAACACTGAAATTCTCAGGCAAAATTGTTTGAAGACAGGTTGGACCTTGCAGCTTGAAGTGAAAGTCAGAATGTTAGATAATGTTAATGGTTTCATTGAAAAATTTAACCAAACATTCCTTAAATTTGCTGCAAATTGGACATTTACATTAAATACATGAAGATGAAATTTTGTATATCTGTGCACAACTTGGTCTAATGTGCTCTTCTGCTTAACATACTAATTTGAAAGATTTAGGGTCTATGTTAGTTAGGTTATAGCTCTGATTTATTTTAAAAAAGAAAAGAGTCAAATTCTAAAAAAGGGTTATTTGACAAATCAGCAAGTCAAAACCATACTCTAAATTCTGTGGTCTTTGTATAAGAAAACAAATCTATTCAATTGTAAACATTTATGAGTAGCAGAGAGCCAAAAAATTTCAAATTTAATTTAGTATATAGATATTGTAAGGGTAAAACAGTGTGCGGAAAAGATATTGGACTATAGAATCAGAAAATGGAGACTATAATGAAGTTTGCTAACATTAGGTGAAGTTGTTTAACTCTTCTAACTTCAGTTACCTCACCTAAAATTCATTCATTCATAAAAGAATGTTTGTTAATTGCCCATGATAGGTGAAGCATTTTTCTACACACCAGGGATACAGCACCCTGTCCTTATCAAAGTTATACTTTACTGGAGGGAGACAGAAAATATCAAAAATATGTAGATAAATATATAAAATGTATATTATGTTATATTGAGTCATAAATACTATGGAAAAAGTAACAAAGGGAAGAGGGATAAGAGTACGAGAGGGCTTGCAATTTTAAATAGGTCATCAAGAAAAACACACTAAAAACAAGGTTAGATTTGAGTCAAAACTTAAAGAGAGGTCAATATGATGAATATGTGGAAGTAAATTCTTAAATTCCTGGAAGAGAATAAAAGTGCATGCAAAGACCCTGGGGTGAGACTGTACCTGCCATGTTTGAGAAAGAGCAAGGGGGCCATTGTTGTTGGAGTGGAGTGAGTGAAAGAGAGAAGTAGGACATCAAGTCAGGCAGCTGACAGAGATGGAAATGGAATGGGTTAGGCTATTGGTTACAAATTATTTTGGCTTTTCCTCTGAGTGAGATGGGAAGTCATCACAGGATTTTGTAGAGAGAAGTGATATGATTGTCTGGCTTATATTTAACAGGATCTTGCCCAGTAGTCTAGTTTCTCAGTGTCTCACACGGATTTCTAATTTGTTTCCAAATATCCAGTTTTATTCTTTTCAATGTGGACATCCAGTTTTCTCAACATCATTTGTTGAGGAGACTATTCTTCCCCATTGTTCATGCTTGGTACCCTTGTCAAGCAGGTCAGAAATCAGTTGACCTTTTAAGTATGGTTTTATTTCTGGGCTCTCTGTTCTGTTCCATTGGTCAATATTTCATCTTATGTCAATATTGTACTGTTTTAATCACTGTAGCATTGTAATGTATCTTGAAATCAGAAAGTGTGATGCCTCTAGATTTGTTCTTCTTTCTCAAGATGACTTTGGCTATCAGGATCTTTTGTGGTTCCAAATAAATTTTAGAATTGTTTTTTCCTATTTCTGCAAATAGTGCCATTGGATTTTGATAGGTACCGTATTGAATCTGTAGATTATTTTGGCTAGTATCGGCATTTTAACACTATTAAATCTTCTCATTCATGAATGTGGAATGTCTTTCTATTCATTTGTCTTCTTCCATTTCTTTCATCAATGTTTCATATTTTTCAGTGTACAAATCTTTCATCTCCTTGTGAAATGTGTTCCTAAATATTTTTGTCTTTTTTATGCTTTTGTAAATAACATTGTTTTCTTAATTGCCTTCTCAGATAGTTTGTTATTAGTGTATAAACACACAACTGATTTTTATATGTCGATTTTGTATCTTACAATTATACTTACTTTTAAAATTACTTCCAACAGGATTTTTTGTTTTGTTGTTGTTGTTGTTGTTTTATAGAGTCTTTAATCTTTTCTATATGAGATCTTGTTATGTACAGAGACAATTTTACTTCTTCCATTCCAATTTAAGTGTCTTTCATTTATTTGTCTTGCCTAAGTGATCTAGTTAGTACTTGCAATACTATGCTGAATAGAAGTGGTGAGGGTGAGAATCTTCATCTTTTTCCTAATTTAAGAGGAAAAACTTTCTGGTTTTTTTTTAATCATCTAGTATAATATGAGCTGTGAGTTTATCATATGTGACATTTATTATATAGAAGTAAACTCCTTCTACATGTAGTTTTTTGAGTTTTTATAGTGAAAGATTGTTAAGCTTTGTCAAACATTTTTTATGCATCATTAAAGTGATAATGTGATTTTTATTCTTCATTCTGTTAATGTCGTGTTTCACATTAATTAATTAGCATGTTATACCATCCTTGCACTCCAAAGATAAATCTCATGATGTGTGGTGCATGATGTATCGTCCTTTTAATGTACTGTTGAATTTGATTTGCTAGTAGTCTGTTGAGGACTTTTGCTAATCGATAAGATTTGGTCCTGTAGTAATCATTTTTTGTGATGTCTTTGTTTGACTTTGGTATCAGAGTAATGATGGACTCAAAACGTTTGTAAGTGTTCCCTTTTCTTCAATTATTTTGGAATAGTTGGAAAAGATTGGTGTTTGCTCTTCTTTAAATGTTTGGTAGAATCACCAGCAAAGACATGTGGTTCTGTGTTTTTCTTTGTTTGGAAGTTTTGATTGCTGCTTCAATCTTCTTGCTTATTATTAGTTTGTTCAGATGTTCTGTTTCTTCATGATTCAGTCCCGGTAAGCTATATGAGTCTAAGAATTTAACTGTTTCTTCTAGATTATCCAGTTTGTTGGTGTATAATTGTTTATAATAGTCTCTTGTGGTCCTTTTTATTTCTGTGGCATAAATTATAATGTCCACGTTTATTTCTGATTTTATTTATTTGAGTCCTACAACTCAATAGGAAAAAAACAAATAATCCAATGAAAAGTGGGCAAGACTTGAATAGATAGCTCTCTAAGGAAGACATAGAAATGGCTAACAGGTATATGAAAAGATGCTCAACATCATTAATCATCAGATAAATGTAAATCAAAACCACAGTGAGAAATCACCTCACACCTGTTAGGATAGCTATTATCAAAACATAATAATAACCATTGTTGGTGAGGATGTGGAGAAATTTAAACCTTTGTATACCATTGTTTGGAATGTAAAATGGTGCTGTTTCTATGAAAAACAGTATAGAGATTTCTCAAAAAAATAAAAATAGAACTACTATGTGATCCAACAATCCCCCTTCCAGATATGTATCCAAAAGAATTAAAATCAGCATCTGAAAGAGTTATCTCCATTTCCATGTTCTGTTCATTGCAGTGTAATTCACAATAGCCAAGATAGGAAAACAGCCTAAATTTCCATTGAGAAATGGATGGATAAAGAAAATGTGGTATGTACATATAATGGCAAATCATTCAGCCTTATAAAAGAAGAAATGCTTGCTACATGTGACAACACTGATGAATCTGGAAGACACAACGGTAAGTTAAATAAAAGTCACAGATGGACAAAACCTGCATGGTTCCACTCATAGGAGGTATCTAAAATAGTTGAACTCAAAAGAACAGTAGAATGGTGGTTACATGAGCTGGAGCACAATGGAAATGAGAGTTGCTATTCAACAAATATAAATTTTCAGTTATGCAACATGAATACATTCAGAGATCTGCTGTAACACGTTACCTATAGTTAACATTGCTGTATTATGCGCTTAACCATTTGAGAGGGTAGATCTCAGGTTAAGTGTTCTTGCCAAAAAAAAAAAAAAAAAATCTGTTCATCACCAAAATTTTTATTGCATATATTTTCATTAATTTAGAGAAATATTTAGAAGATAGGAAGCATGGAAAATGATCTATTATTCTGCAACTCAGAGGTCAGCGTTTTTATTTGTTATTTTCTTTTGGTCTTTTCTCTCTCTTCGTATGCAAATACATTTAACATTTGTAGCAATCATAACGTTTAAACTTTATTCTATTCCCCTTAATATTAAACAATGATTCTTTTTATATGATAACCAATATTCCTCTGTAATATAAAAAGTGTACTGAATCAAGGCCAAGTCATTAGTATGTAAGATGAAATCACATCCATAACCAAGAAATTCTTTGGGGTATTTGATTTCAGTTGTCCTGTGGATTATTGTATGTACGATAGGTGCTCAAACATGTTCATTGAATGAATGTTGAAATTTAATGTAAGAAAAAATTAAATAAAAATAGGCTAAAGGACAAAAAGAAATAGTATTCCCAACTCTGTTAAACTTAAAAAGTAGCAGAAGTTGAACTTTGAATGAAGACAAATAAAAAGCTAAGTTTAAAACTCTCCAACTCTGGTCACATTTCATCATCTAAAACCTTCACAACACTGCTTGTACATAATACAGATATTTTGACTGACACCCTGCTATGATGAATACTTGAGAATATTTTCGACCACAGCTAATACATATTATAGTTAGTGCATGAAACACAGCGTCTTTGGTTTTAAGCCATTTCGAGCTTGAAAATATACAACACAACAAAGAGGATTTAAAACTCTTTTATTCCCCATAAATGGTCACAGTGATAGTAATGGTGTTATCCATTCTGAGTAACAATAAATACCATGTACATAGTAGTTCCTTTAAAAATGTTCATTGAATAAGTCTTTGAGGTGTGCTAATTTTTTTTTCCAACCTGGGTCAAGCTTCCACATCTATGATTAAGTTGGTGCAAAAGTAATTGCAGTTTTTGCCATTAAAAAAAAATGACAGAAACAGCAATTACCTTTGCACCAACCTAATAAATGGTAATAGTAATAACTACATAAAATAGAGGCAAAAATTTCAAGGGAGATAACATATATAAAGTACTTAGCACACTGCCTGTCACAGAAGTACTTAAAATGTGACTCTCTCTTTTTCTTTTACCTCATTCAGTTGTAATCACTGATATTTGCAGCTCTACTTAAAAATAACTGATACCGCAGTCCACAAACATTACTCAAAGAAGGGATATTTTACACACACATATACAGACACACACACACACATATTTACATACATACATATTTGTGTACATTCTGTTACCAGCTTAGAACCTTGAAAACTCCAAGGATCGTCTTTATTTCTTCTCTCTCCCTCACTCTCACATTCAATCTCATCACCTCTCTCTCTCGAAAGACAGTTCCAGTCTGCCCAGTATTCTTTGTCCATGACCCACTTGACACTCTAGTCTGAGCCAGCCTCCATCAGTTTTCCCCTGAATTAAGCAATTCAACTGCCTGCTTCCTTTATTCTTCAATTTATGTTTCATCCTAGCATAGCCACCAGAGTCATCATTCAGAACCATAAATCAGATCCTTCCTTTGCTCCAAAAGAAAAAAAAAGATCAAATGGCTTCATATTTCATTTGCGATAAAACCATACTCTTTACTGTGGCCTATGAGACACAATCTGGGACTGTCTACCTCTCTGGGCTCTCACAATTCTGGAAACTTACAGGACTGCTGTTTCTGAAACATGCCAAATTCATTAATACCCCACAGCTTTTGCATTTGATTTCTCTGCCTGGAACACTTTATCCTAGACTGTCTCAAGCCTGTTTCCTTTTCATCGTTCAGGTTTCAGCTTGAATGTCACCAACTCAGGAAGGCAATTCCTTACTACTTATTCAAAGCCATTCTCACCTCTTCTCAGCAGCACCCTATCCCATGATCCTGTTTAATTGTATTAATAGCATTTATCACAGCGATGAAAGTTTCTGGTGTATTTATTTTTGCAAGGGGGAAATAATTCTCTTTTCAAATTATTAATGTGATCTTGCCTTTGCTTACCGAAAATAAATCTTGGCTCTTTTCTGGAATCATCCACCTGCCGACAGGATTAGTTCCAGTAGGATTGAGCTGAGAAAGTCCTAGGAAACGTTAAGCTTTTGAAATTCAAAGGACAAGCTTTGGTCTTCAGAAAGGATTATATAAATTCCTGTATCTCCTCCTTCAGCTTTTAAAGGATCAGGCTTTGTGGAAGAGACAAGAGAGTTTTATGTATGTAAGGGATGTCCAGACATAGCAGAAAGAGGAGAAATCCTGCACTTTTCTACCCTTGAGAAACTATGAAAAGAAAGAAAAAGGGAAAAAAAATCCCTACTTCCCTGTGTTTGTGGCTTCTCACAGGCTTCCCTGGGGCAGACTGTAGCCTAGTAATATTGAGGGTACAGCATAGCTGGGCAGCAGGAGACCCTGAGCTATAATTTTCATGAATCTTTTTGGGTTTTACATTGTGAAAACAGAATCTACAACTCTGAATGTCTAGCTAGGGAGCTGATCAGAGGGGATACCCTTAGTAGGGAGGAGGTGGGTTCGTAGTGAATTCTGCAGAGCAAATCTTGCCTAGAACTGCAAGAGACTATAGTCAAACCCTAAAGGTCTCTAGTGCAAGCATAACCAATGGGAATCTGAGTCAATGAAGGAGGCTTTGGGCCCTGTCCCAGCCCAGAGAGACAAATGATGAGCTTCTCTAGCCATAGACTTTGACCACAAGTGTCAGCCAGACAGCAACAAAGTAGACATCCTGCCTTAGAGTGCTGGCCTTTGTTCCATCCTGGTAAGAACCATGTTTAGAAGAGATGCAGAAGGAGGATCTAAGCATTTTTGTTTAAGAGGGACTGAAATTTTCATAAAGCAAAGGTTCTCATACTTTGTCATTTGTCAGATCCACCTGGGTTGTTAAGAGAGCTCAGAGAGGACCAGGCTCCTTGAAGGGTGTGGCCTAAGTCTTAATGCATGTATCAACTTCCACACCAAAATCTGAGAACCACTGCCTAGAGGGACTGCTTAAAGAATTTGATTAGATCAACTTTAAACTGAATGAAACTTTTCATTTCTTCTCCCTACCCACTAACTAGTATGTGAAAGCTCAAAAGAGATGAGATAAGCTACAGACATACTTTTAAATTTTTATGCACAAGTTTTACTTTGAGTTAAATTTTTTAATACCTTCTTTTTAAAACTATTTACTATACTTGTCATGCAATTAGAATATGTGTTTTATGATGAAAGTGTATATTGTTTACTGCTGAACACCAGTGCCTGGAATTGTGCCTGGAACAGAGTAGTCACACAAATGTTAGTTGAGAGAATCAATCAGTCAAGTAATTAATTAATTAATATGTATGCATTTAGTGCAGAGAATTTGTTGTCAAAAAATACTCTGCCTGGAGGTGAGGGAAAAGGTGAGGGAACAAGGCATAGGAAGTCTGATAGAAGTAGGACTAAACTTTTTTTTTAAACAGCCAAAAATTTAACTAAAGAACTTCTGCACAGCAAAATAAAATATCAAAAAAAGGAAACAGTGTACACAATAGGAGAATATATCTGTAAACTATGCAACTGACAAAGGTCTAATATCCAGAATCTATAAGGAACTTAAACAAATTAACAAGTGAAAAACAACCCCACTAAAAAATGGGCAGGCCAGGCACGGTGGCTCACACCTGTAACCCCAACACTTTGGGAGGCCAAGCAGGGTAGATCACTTGAGGTGAGGCACCTGGCCAAAATGGTGAAACCCCATCTCTACTAAAATACAAAAATTAGCCAGACGTGGTGGCACACACCTGTAGTCCCAGCTAGTCAAGAGACTAAGGTGGGAGAATCATTTGAACCCAGGAGGCTGAGGTTGCAGTGAGCTGAGATTGCACCACTGCCCTCCAGCCTGGGTGACAGAGTAGAACCCTATCCAGAAGAAGAAAGATTTTATCAAAATGGGCAAAAAATTTGAACACTCACTTCTCAAAAGAAGATATACATGCGACCAAAAAGCATATGAAAAAACGCTCAACATCACTAATCATTAGAGAAATACAAATCAAAACCACAGTGAGATACCATCTCACACCAGCCAGAATAGTTATTATTAAAAAGGCAAAAAAACAACAGATACTAGCAAAGTCGAGGAGAAAAGGGAATGCTTATACACTGTTGGTGGGAATGTAAATAAGTTCAGCCACTGTGGAAAGCAGTTTAGAGATTTCTCAAAGAACTCAGAACAGAGTTACTATTTGATCCAGCAATCTCATTATGTGGTGTATACCCAAAGAAATACAAATTATTCTACCATAAAGACACATGCAGATGTATGTTCATCACTGCACTATTTATAGCAAAGACATGGAATCACCCTAAATTCCCAGCAGTGATGGACTGGATAAAGGAAATATGGCACATATACATAATGGAATACTATACAGCCATTAAAAAGAGCGGTATCATGTCCATCCATATTTGCAGTAACATGGATGGAACTAGAGGCCATTATCCTAAGTAAATTAAGGTGAACAGAAAACCAAATACTGGAGAATTCCCACATATTGTTGGAGGGACCCAATGGGAGGAAATTGAGTCATGGGGACAGGTCTTTCCTATGCTATTCTCATGATAGTGAATATGGCTCAGCAAATCTGATGGCTTTAAAAGGCAGAGTTTCCCTGCACAGGCTCTGTGTTTTCCTGCTGCCATCCGTGTAAGACATGACTTACATGTCTTACCTTCCTTGTCTTCTGCCATGATTGTGAGACCTCCCCAGCCATGTGGAACTGTAAGTCCATTAAAAGCTTTTCCCTGTATAAATTGCCCAGGCAGGGTATGTCTTTATCAACTGCATGAAAACAGACTAATACATTAAGTTGGTAACAGTAGAGTAGGGTGCTGCTGAGAAGACATCCGAAAAGTGACTTTGGAACTGGGTAACAGACAGAGGTTGGAACAGTTTGGAGGGCTCAGAAGAAGACAGGAAAATGTGGGAAAGTTTGGAACTTCCTAGATACTTGTTGAATGGCTTTGCCCAAAATGCTAATAGAAAAATGGACAATAAAGTCCACGCTGAGGTGGTCTGAGATGGAAATGAGGAACTTGTTGGGAATTGGAGCAAAGGTGACTCCTGTTATGTTTTAGCAAAGAGACCAGCAGCATTTTGCCCCTGCTCTAGAGATTTGTGGAACTTTGAACTTGAGAGATATAATTTAGGATATCTGGGGAAAAATTTTTCAAAGCAGCAAAGCATTCAAGAGGAGACTTGTGTGCTGTTAATGGCATTCAGTTTTAAAAGGGAAACAGCATAAAAGTTTGGAAAATTTGCAGACTGACAATGTGATAGAAAACAAAATTCCAGTTTAAAGGAAAAATTCAAGTGGCTATAGAAATTTACATAAGTAACAAGGAGCTGAATGTTGATCCCCAAGACAATGGAGAAAATGCCTCCAGGGCATATCAGAGGTCTTCACAGCAGCCCTTTCCATCACAGGCATGGAGGCCTAGGAAGAAAAGATGGTTTCATGGGCCTGGTGCAGGATCCCCATGCTGTGTGCACTCTAGGGACATGGTGCCTTGTGTCCCAGCCACTCCAGCAGTGACTAAAAGAGACCAAAGTACAGCTCAGGCCATTGCTTAAGAGGATGAAAGACCCAAAACCTGACAGCTTCCACATGGTGTTGAGCCTGCAAGTGCACAGAAATCAAGCATTGAGGTTTGGGAACCTTCACCTAGATTTCAGAGGATGTATAGGATTGCCTGGAAGTCCAGAAGGAAGTTTGCTGCAGGGGCTGGGCTCTCATGGAGAACCTCTGCCTGCTAAGACAGTGCAGAAGGAAAATGTGGGGTTGGAGCCCCCACATAGAGTCCCTACTGGGGCACTGCCTAGTGGAGCTGTGAGAAGAAGGCCGCCGTCCTCCAGACCCCAGAATGGTACATCCACTAACAGCTTGCACCATCCACCTGGAAAGTACATCCACGAACAGCTTGCACCATGCACCTGGAAAAGCTGCAGACACTCAATGCCAGCCCATGAAGGCAGCTGGGAGGGAGGCTGTACCATGCAAAGCCACAAGGCCAGAGCTGCCAAAGACCATGGGAAGCCACCTGCATCAGCATGACTTGGATGTGAGACATGGAATTAAAAAAGATCATTTTGGAGCTTTAAGATTGGACTGCCCTGCTGAATTTCAGACTTGCATGGGGCCTATATCCCCTTTGTTTTGGTCAATTTCTCCCATTTGAAGTGGCTGTATTTACCCAAGGCTTGTATCCTCATTGTATCTGGAAAGTAACTAATTTGCTTTTGATTTTCCAGGCTCACAGGCAGAAGGCACTTGCCTTGTTTCAGATGAGACATTGTACTGTGGACTATTGACTTAAAGCTGAAATGAGTTAAGACTTTGGGGAACTGTTAGTAAAGCATGATTGGTTTTGAAATGTGAGGACATAAGACTTGGGAGGGGTCAGGGGCGGAATCACGTGGTATGGCTGTGTCCCCACCCAAATCTCATTTTGACTCTCACATGTTGTGGGAGGGAACCGGTGGGAGGCAATTGAATCAGGGGGGCAGGTCTTTCCCATGCTGTTCTCATGATAGTGAATAAGTCTCATGAGATCTGATGGCTTTATAAGGTAGAGTTTCCCTACACAATCTCTGTCTTTGCCTGCTGCCATCCACGAAAGAGATGACTTGTTCATCCTTGCCTTCCACCATGATTGTGAGGCTTCCCCAGCCACGTGGAACTGTAAGTCCATTAAATGCTTTTTCCTGTATAAATCCAGTCTCAGGTCTGTCTTTATCAGCAGCATGAAAATGGTATAATACAGAGCAACACTAGGAAGTCTGTAAAAGTTCAACTCAAAGATTCAAGTAAATAAAGGTGCTGAATGCTGTAGAGGCCTGAGAGAGGCTATGCAACTCTGCTGCCAATAAACTAATGTGATGCAGTAAAGTTTATAGATATTCATCAGTCTCCCTTCCCCTCGTTTGCTTGTGTGTGTGTGTTTTGTTTGTTTGCTTTGTTTTGTTTTGAGATGGAGTCTCACTGTGTTGCCTAAGCTGGAGTGCAGTGGGGCGATCTTGGCTCACTGCAACCTCTGCCTCCCGGGTTCAAGCAATCCTCTGCCTCAGCCTCCTGAGTAGCTGAGATTACAGGCACCCATCACCACACCCAGCTAATTTTTATATTTATAGTAGAGGTGGGGTTTCACCATCTTGGCCAGGCTGGTCTTGAACTCCCAACCTCATGATACACCTGCCTCAGCCCCCCAAAGTGCTGGGATTACAGGCATGAGCCACTCTGCCTGGCCCAGTCCTCACTTTTTAAAAATAATCATTCTGATATTTAGCCTGCATTTCTGATTCAAATTTCTTTTTTTAAATGTTTTTCTTATTATAAAATATGAGTTCAATTTATAGAACATATAAAATAGAGATGATAGAAAAAATATGCACGATTATACCACCTGGAGATCATCACTGTTAACATAGCTATATAATAAATATAAGTGTATATTAGGACTATAATTTTTATCCTTCTGCTGTGTCCTCAACACCTAGAATAATGCCTGGAACATAAGTGCTCAAATTCACAGCTGTTGAGTGAAACAGTTAAGACATGTATTCAATAATTTTCTTTGCACTCACCACCCATTTGAATAAGAAGTCTCCCTTACTCTCTTAATCCTTATGAGCACTCAAAGAGAAAAGGCATACTCTAATATTTGGACTATCTTTCTCAAAAACAAAGTTGAGCACAAGGCATTAGGGGAGGCTGACCAAGGCCGGGTGTAATGGCTCATATCTGCAGTCCCAACACTTTGGGAGGCTGAGGTAGGTGGATTGCTTGAGCCTAGGAGTTCAAGACCAGCCTGAACAATATGGTGAAACTCAATCTCTACAAAAAAATACAAAATAAAGTTGTGTTTAGGGGGTTTTGTTTTGTTTTTTTCCTTTGGTCATGGCAGCAACTAGGGAGGTTGAGGTGGGAGGACTGCTTGAGCCAGGGAGGTCAAGGCTGCAGTGAGCTGTGATTGTGCCACTGCACTCCAGGCTGGGTCACAAAGCAAGACCCTATCTCAAAGGAAAAGAGGCTGAACAAGCAGAATGCAGAAAAGAGCAATGTTAGAGCTTTTGCATGTTAGGATCCATTTAGCAATCTGAGGATCCTCCTGAATTTTAAGCAGCAGGATTGGGTGGTTGGCTCATAGCAGCTTGTGTTCCAGTGTGACTCCTAGCTTTTTTTCATTTTCCTGGAGTAAGCCCCATTTGTTCTATTATCACATCATCTTCTGCTTTTCCCCCCAAAATGCATGTCTATTTGTGTTTTCCTTACTGAGGAAGTTTATACTTATCAAAACAAATTTCATGTTACTTTTCATTGTACCACTTTTAATTTAGCAACCAACAATTAAATAAACAAAAATATCTTGTTTTATGTCCTTCTAAATCGAAAATGCTCCAGCTCTAATTCAGTTTACAGCTTGCTTGTAAATCACTTGAGAGAAATTGTTATCACTGGTTTTGATTGAGTCATGTGTCCCATGCCCTAAATATATTTCAAAGATTATTGGGTAGAAAGAGGGAAAGCAAATCTCATTACTTAATCTAACTGAATAATTACATAAGAATAATAATATACATCTTGTTAGTTTTAAAACTGAGAGACTTTGTACTGTGTCAATTTAGCTAAGCCAGAAATATGTTTCCCAGAATTCCCTTCTCAGTATGATTCTGCGTTAAGCCTTTTCACAAGAGAAATTTACGTAAGATCTGAAAGGCAGACATAAGAAGCAGCTATATTTGCACTCCAGGGGACAGTATAAGACCAAGGACTGCTGCAGCTCATACACATTGTCTTGTCGATTGACTCACCTTGTTGGTATAGAGCACAGCCAGGCCTCTGGCCCTTCCAGCTCCAGCCAGATTGTTCCTGCAGCATCTTCAAATCCTAAAGCAGGAATGTGTTAAAGGTGCCAGTTTATCCTATAGGTCGCCTATATAACCAAGGCTGGCAACCAGGAAAGATAGGTGCAGGTTCCAGTTTGTCCTCATGTGTTCTAGCTTGTCACTACAAATTTCTTTTTTCCTCAAAGATTCCACTTTCTTCTCTTCTGTGCATTTTGTCCTTTTTCCTCCATTTTATGCCAATCTTCCCTTCCCAAATTAGTAGTTTAAAACAATGAAGACTTATTATCTCACACATTCTATGGGTCAAGAACGCCGAAGTCACTTGTCTGAGTCCTCTGGTGCATGGGCTCTCACTAGGCTACAATCCAAATATCAGTTGGGGCTGCAGTTCCATCTGAAGGCTCAACTCAGTGAAGGATCTGCTCTAAGTTCAGGCATGTGGTTGTTGACAGGAATCGGCTCATGACAGGTTGCTGGACTGAAGGCCTCATTTTCTCACTGACTGTTAGAGGCTCTCTCAGTTATTTGCCACGTTTGCTCAAATTGCAGCAGCTGGCTTCAATCAGAGCAAGCAAATGAGAAGAGAGAGGCTCAGGAGAATATATGCAGAGTCATCTTGTAATCCAATCTCAGAAGTGATATCCCTTCACTTTGTTTATATTCTGTTTGTTAGAAGGAAGCCACTAGGTTCAGCCAATACTCTCGAGGAGGGGATTATAAAAGGCCATAACTATCATAAGCAGGGATTGTTGGAAGCTATCTTTGATGGTGCCCACCACACTCCGTCAAACAGACCTTTGAGGCATCTTGCATGTGCTGTACAGAACTTCTCTTTTAAAAAGTAAAACTTCTAAGAATCTTAAGTGCATTTTCTCAGAGCATCTTTAGAGAAAAGATTTGTGACTGGCTGTTGTCTAAAGGACTGCATTAGGAATTCATATATGGTGGCGTCATGAGCTATAAAGAATGACTCACAGAGAGTAGGAGTGAGTCCTAAGCAGAGAAAAGCTCACATGTGTTTAGCCAAATTTCAGGATTATCATAGACCAGTGACTGTTTTGTGCCTTCCATTCTCTCCTCCTAAACCAAGTATCTTCTGTGGTCATCCTTTGTTTTTAACCGCTCAATTTGTGAATGTCCAGGCAGATTACTTGTTTGCTTATTTCATAGGATTTTAGACTTAAAGTAACATATGGAAGGAATTACACCTGAAGAGTATCATCTAAACCTGAATTGGGTTTAGATGACAGGACCTGGAACCATGAGATAGAGCCTGATGATATTTTTAGGGAGGCTCTTGTGAGAGAATAAACTGGTTTTTCATATGAGAATAATATAAGAAATCTGTGGCCAGAAAGTGAATTGTGGCAGTTTTAAAACTTGCTCACAAATTCTTTAAAACTCTTCATTAAGAAGTTAAGTCTGGTTGGGCATGGTGGCTCACGCCTGTAATCCCAGCCATTTGGGAGGCTGAGGCAGGTGGATCACAAGGACATGAGCTCGAGACCAGCCTGGCCAAGATGGTGAAACCTCATCTCTACTAAAAATACAAAAATTAGCCGGGCGTGGTGTTAGGTGCCTACAGTCCCAGCTACTCAGGAGGCTGAGGCAGGAGAATCACTTGAACCCAGGAGATAGTGGTTGCCTTGGGCTGAGATCACACCTCTGCACTCCAGCCTGGGCAACAGAGCGAGACTCCATCTCAAAGGAAAAAAAAAAAAAAAGAAGTTAAGTCTATGTTCTCTCCTCTCAAATCTGGGTGGGCTTGTGTTTCCACCAGCAGAGTATGGCAGAATGGCAGAAGTGATGTTATTTGACTTCCAAAGCTAATTCATAAAGGCTAGTATAGCTTCTGTTTTGTTAGCTAGAAAACTCACTCTAGGAGCCCTGTGCTCCTATGAGAAAAGTCTGACTAGTGTAAGGATGCCATGATATGAGGAATCCAAGCTATGGAAAGGACATCATGTAGGCAACCTGGTCCTAAGTCCTGTCTTTGAGATGACACAGCCAGGCAGCAGATGTGTGAGTGAACAAGGCTTCAGGTAATTCTAGCTCCTAGCCACTGAGTCGCCTTTAGTCTTAGAATCATTCCACCTGGTTCCCCAGATATTGTGGTGCAGAGACAAGATATCCTTGTCATGAATTGTCTGAATTCCTGACCCACGGAATCTAGGAGAGTAACAAAATGATTATTCTAAGCAACTAAATTTTGGGGTAATTTATTACATAATTACAACAATTGGGACTAAGCCAGGCAAAACCATCAGAGCTAAATTGTGAATGAAATGTGTATTTAAATTTCGGTGATGGGTACATTGAAAATCAAATCTCCACCATTATGCAATATACCCACGTAACAAACACGCATGTGCACCACGAATGTGAAATTTTTTAAACAAGATGGAGATATAAAATCATCATCATTATCATCATCATCATCATCCTAGATCCCTCAGGTAATTTAAAAATAAAATGAGCATCTGTTTGTAATGCATATTTAAGGCCAATAAATAAAAAAATTGTGAAGAAAGTCAACTATCAGTGTATTTATAATTATTTTAGAATCTTGTGTGAATGAATCAATAGATGTAAATACTCCTAGTACAATGTCTAGCAATAAAGAACAAGGATTTATTATTGTGCCCAAAGAAATATACATATATACCTATTTTCAAATGTCCCAAGATTTTAAAGCTTTAAATGTGTACATCCAAGTTACAGAAGAGTTAAGATGTGGTTTCATGTTAGGGTTACACAGATCTGGGCAAAGCTGTAATTCAAGCCCAGGTTTTTGTTTGTTTTTTACTCTAAACCTCTTACTTTTCACTACTATATTATCTTTTCTTCAGATATGCTTATATTTAAAGAAAACATTAAGAACCTATAATTATGAAAAGATGGTCCCACCAGAAGAAGCTCAAGGATGAAAAATGAAGTTTACATCCTAATGAGGGATTAGGAATGATTTAACGGTTAGAAAAATGATGGGTTTGCCTATGTGAGGGTAATTTTCTATATTTCCTTGTATGTGTGTATCTTTAATTCACAAAACTTAAAATTTAGGATATCTTAATGAAGCACTTCATTGTAGTGAGAGTTAACCCTTCATCTCATACACCAAAGTTTTTGGTCAATCATTTTTACTTCATGGTTTAAAAGAAAAAAAAAGACAGATTTGATAAGTACAGTTCTGGATACAGATACCAGTGATACATGAGATTCAGGACTAAATGGTTGTTAAGGCCCCTTTAATTTTAATAGAGACAGTAACAGTAGCTCCCCTCTATGCAGCAATGGTTATTTGACAGATACCAGGCAAAAGACTCTCTACATAACTGCACTGATCCCTGAAACAAGCCTGTAAAGTAAATATTACTTTACTCTGCCTTTTTCTACAAATGAGAAAGCTAGTACTCGAAAAAGCTAAATCATTTTCCCAAAGTCACTCAGTTAGGACATAGTGGAGTTGGGATTATTTAATGGTTCAATCTCTCATTTCTTCATCTTTTAAAGTATTCTAAGAAAACAATAAAAATCACAGGGGAGGATAACACATTGACATGGCCAATCACAGGGAAAATAAACCTGCAGTACTCTAACTTGGTTTTTATTTCTATATATATGTAAGGTTTTAAAAATTACAACTATTGATCTGCTTTGAGAATATCCTTGCTATTATAACTGTACAGTTCTAATATCCACCCAGTACATAAATTTTCTATTTTTAAAGGTTGGTAATTTAAAAATATATACATGGAAAAACATACAGTACAAACAAACCAAATTCAAATAAAAATTCTTTAAAACTCTTAGAAATTCTTTAAGCAGGTTATGTCAATCCCATTAAAAATGATTTTCTATGTAAAATACATAATCTTTAAAAATACGGCTCCAGGAAACAAAAACTCTTTGGTTCAGCAAAAGGATTATAAATGTGGAAATCTAATTTGTTAAGGATGCACCTTTCTGGGTTGGGTTTCACTTATCTGGCTTAACTCTTCAGCATATAGCTTGCTTTCTCTGAATTATGAAATTATAAGTGGGGACTGGGTAAAGGTTGCTTTTCACATAGAACATTACCATATGAAAATATAACCAGAAGCTCAAATAATCCTGGAACTTACACAATATTTTTACTCTGCTAGATTTAAAAAAATACAGAAAAGTCTCTGCTCCTCATTCATTTTGGAAGGAGGGCAAGGGAGTGACCATGGTCAAAACATATAACCATTCACCAGTAAAGTTCTTAAGTACTAGGGTTCCATGCTATTGAAACTATCCTATTTATTATTTGGAATATTGCAAGGAAAGGATAGGAGGCAGGGTGTTGTCCCTTTTACTTCTGAAATCCTATTACTTTTCCAGTGGCTTGTCTCTTAACAATTTAAATTTATAAACACCTCCATGACTCAGATGTCTTTAGAAAGAGCTATTAACTCAGCAATAATCATTGTAATCACAGTGCATCAACATTTGTCAATGGGATTTTCATTAAAAATTAGCAATGGTTATTCTGTATAGTTTTGATTCATTAATAGTAACAATCACAGAACTTTTCAAAATACCTCAGAGTTTCAAAGAGTTAGAAGTCTTACCTATTAGAATATATTTTCCTCTATATTTACTGGGAAGCAAAAGCCTTCACAATTTTGTTCCAGCATATTTTCTACTTTGGTAGTGAAAATATTTTAGCATCATTTAACCACACATTGTAACTACCTTTAACAAGGGCTTTTGAAAAGTCTCTGAAGTATCACAGCTGATCATAAAGGAAAGAAAATAATTCTTGCTTTATTTACTTTTTTTCTAAGTTCCCCAATAGAAAATAATTACCTAACTGGATTGATTGATTCAATTACTTTAGGAAAAGGTACCACTGACTAATGCTCAATCTTGCCTTTCCCTGGACTCATGTCAGAGACATATTAATATATTTCCAGTTTAAAAGCAGGTGAAAGTCAGGAGCTTCCTTTGACTACCGTGCTTTGTGCAAACCACCATTTTAAGACGCCATCATGCTTATATGAAGTTTCTAAGAGCCGGGGATCTCTCCAGAATTCACCATTGTTTTTCCTTCTATTTGTATGACTTAGTTATTCAAGGGCAAGACCCTTTTTAAACCTTAGTAGTACTCAAACGAGGATATGATTGGGATAGAACAACAGATTGCAGAGAAAACTGCCAACTTTAACAAAAATGGCTCTGATTGTGGAAAGGAAAATAGGGTAGCCTCTAGCAGTTGACAAAAGCAAAAATAGAATACATCAATAATTCACAGCATCTAAACGAGACATTATAACTGAAAACCACATCCATACCACTCTCCTCTTTCCCTTGTGCAGGGATTTCTTTTCCCTAATGGCCTTCCAAAGATATTATAGTACTCTGAAAAGAAAATAATGTGTTGGATTATTGATCCTTGAGGTCCTCTTCTGTAATGTACAGGCAGTAATCATCTTTTCTTCTGTCAGAAGTCTTTATCCCAGCCTGAGAGCTCATCTGGAGGCATTCCCTTTTCAGGAGGATACTTATCAAAGTAGCTGTGATCTATGGGTCCATTGAGCTAATGTAAACAGAATTAAAACAAAGGGAAGAATAATGTTGACAAAGCATGCTATCACACATATGGGTAATGTTTTTTATATTAGAATGCTGATTTCATACTGCAACCACTTGGAAGTCATATACAAGGAAAAGATGACCAATTATCATTCTTGAGTCCTAGTCTCAGCTTCATGAGATCTTCTATTTACAACCAAATAGATTTGGTCACCAGATAACATTCAATATTAACTTCCTGACATGAGGAGTTTTCATAAATAAAAGGTTACAGAAATAGGCCGGGCACTGTGGCTCATGCCTGTAATCCTAGGACTTTGGGAGGCTGAGATGGGAGGATCACCTGAGGTCCAGAGTTCGAGACCAGCCTGGCCAACATGGTAAAACTCCATCTCTACTAAAAATACAAAAATTAGTCAGACATGGTGGTGCACACCTTGATCCCAGCTACTTGGAAGGCTGAGGCAGGCAAATCGCTTGAATCTGAGAGGAAGTTTGCAGTAAGCTGAGATCACACCACTGCACTCCAGTCTGGGTGACAGAGCGAGACTCTGTCTCAAACAAAAAAAAGGGACAGAAATTATTTCTATTTATTTTTTAATTGAACACTATTTTAACAAAATCTGCCTTCATTCTTCTTCCATTGTATATGCTTCTCACCAATCCTGACTTTTTTATGGTTAATTGATCCATATAAAGTATTCAGAATGCTGAAAAAGGAACAATTCAAGATATTAGTGACCCTGTTGAAAGACAGAAATGATGCTGGTCTTAAATTATGTCACAAATAAAATGGTTTCTAACTCTGCCTTCAAACAAATATAAGTAGTACCTAATTGAATGATTAGCTGAAAAATTATTAAAAATATTCATGATAGATCATAATGTGGTGGAGGAACAGACCTAGAGATCATTCAGAAGGAGCTCAAAGTGACATTGCTATAATAAATCTCTCCATTCCCACTTATATATGTGAGAACACAACTCTTAGAACTCGTATCTATATAACAATAATTTTTAAAAGGAATAGAATTGATGCTGAATCTGATCCCATTCTTATAATAAATAATATTTATCCATAGATACATGAAATAATCTCTTCTCAAAAATTTTTTATTTAATAATCACCTTTAGACATTCATATTTTATGTCATGGACACTGCATGCCATAAAAATGTAATTATAACTGAATTCAGAGGAAATATTGGTGTTATCATAAATTTTAAAACTAAAATTTAAAGGCATTTAAAGAATGATCAAGAAAGATTGTCAACCATAGAAGCACTTTAGATTAGGAAGAAGTCATATAGGGAACATGTAATGAAAATATAGGGAAAAGGAGTGATGCAATATTTCTGCTGATAATTTATAAGTGGCTGATAAATCTCAATGGTATTTAGATTATAGTAAACATATTTAAAGGAATGAAGTAACAGTAGTGTTTTCTTTTAAAAGGTCAATATTTATAACATACTAGAAATCATATTCTCCACAACTATACTTTGATGAAAACAATTCATATGTCAATCTACAAATGTATAAGAGAAAACAAAGATCTTTGCAATCTTTTGGAAAAAACAATAACATAAACTTAGTAGTATGTTGACCTAGATCATTCCTGAGTCATTCTTCCTCCCAAGTTAGCTGAAGTTCCGTTTTCTCTAGAGCTGTGCTATCCAATAACAACCATTAGCAACATGAAGTGACTGAGAACTTGGAATGTGGCTCATCTGAACTGAGATGTGCTTTTACAGTAAAATTCACTTGGGATTTAGAAAGTTTAGTTTGGAAAAATAAACATAACATATCTCACTAATATTTTATATTGATTACACATTGAAATAATATTTTGGAGGTATTACGATAAATAAAATTATTTTCACCTTTTTTTCACCATTTTAGCATGGCTATTAGACAATTTTATGTTACATACATTGATTACATCATATTTCTACAGTCATTTGTTAGCCTGAGCGACACTGACTATTTTGGGACTTAAGTGGCACTGACATATATTTGGTTCCTGATAGGTAAGTTAATGTCCATCAACTAGGCAGTAGTATTTAGTCCCTATAATCACAATTACTATGACAAATTCACTTGATTTTAAAAACTGTTTAAAAAAAAGCACCTAAAATCTGTTATGGACATATACATACACCTACAATTTGTGTACAAAAACAAATTCTTAGGAAAACAAATCAAAAGAGTAATATAGTAAATATCATACCTCTCTTTGTAAAGGTGATGGAAGGTTGCGTGCTTTCAGTCCCTCCCAGTTAAAACCATTTAACCACCTGAGAAATGAGAAAGAAAGAAAGCAATGTTACGGCTGATAAACTATTAGCATGTCAAATTATCTGTCATGGCTTTAAATAGCACTCATATACTAATTATTCCCTACCAAGACCCCTCCATCAGCTTACAGGCTAAAGTCTACAACTGCTATTTGTCTTCTCACAATTGGATGTCTAATAGGCACCTAGCATGTATCAACTCTGAATAGAAGCTTCAAATTTTCTCCGACAACCTTATCTCAATTCTTCCAGTTGCTCAAACCAAAGCTCTTGTAGTTTTCTTTCCTCTTACATCCTACTTCAGTCCATGAGCAAATCCTGTCAGTGCTAGCTTCAAATTCTATCTACATTCAGTATCTGGCCAGTCTTCAGTAC
The DNA here is from genome assembly GCA_963574635.1 of Cheracebus regulus. Classification (NCBI taxonomy): domain Eukaryota; kingdom Metazoa; phylum Chordata; class Mammalia; order Primates; family Pitheciidae; genus Cheracebus; species Cheracebus regulus. The sequence continues at coordinate 55,177 of CAUYQU010020137.1, forward strand.
CTTCACTCTACTAGCATGGACCAAGCCCTACTTTTGTGCTGGGGAAATAACTCAGCAGCAAGATTAATCATTTATAGCATAAATCAGGCCACATCATGCCTCTGTTCAATACTTCCCCACCTTTTCCATCTTACCCAGTGTAAAAGGCAAAGGCTATTCCATGTCTTTGCTATAATCTACGAGGCTTTATAAAATCACTGTTTCTATCACCATCCTTCCATTACCTTACCTCTGTTTTAGTTTTCTCTTTCTTTCTGCCTTAACTCATTTATCTTCTCACTATTCTCTTAACAAGCTAGGGATGTTCCCAGTTTAAGGCCTTTGTACTCAAGGCTGGATTGTTCTTTCTCTAGATTTCCATGTCTATTTCAACACCTTCATGTCTTTTCTCAAAGGTCGTCTTCTCAGTGAGATCTTCTTTGGCCATCCAATCTAAAATTGCAACACACACACACACACACACACACACACACACACACACTAGGCAGGTTATCTATTTCCTTTTCTCTGTGCCCCAACACTTGGAAAAGTGCTTGATACAGGACAGGGGCTCAATAAATTTTTGTTGAGTGATTGAATGATTCTGCAAAGGAACACACTTACACAGAAAAATCATTTTACAGTAATCTGAAAATATGGGATTAAGCCGAAGTTCTTTTATCATTGCTTACACATCATTAAAAGGGCTGATCTGATCTTCATATATTTCAAGTATATATTTCAAGCTTGATGGTCAGGAGTCAGAAGACCTCATTTCTCTTGAACAGAAACAACCTACTCTGTCTCTCAGGGTCTTATATCAAGGACATGAAATCATACTGTTCTATAGCCACTAATCTTTTCTACCTGCACACTGAGGTCAGCTCAGCCAGCCAACCAATATTTATGGAAAGTCAACTTTGTCTCGGGCATCAGAAAAGACAAGCACCCTGCTTTTAAGATGATTTTGTTTTGCTGGGAAGTGCTAGAAAAACAGGCAAGTAAACAACATAAATTCTTAAATTAGTTTCCTATAGTAGTAAGTACAGAGAGGATAAAAGAGAATAAAGTGGTAGATGATGGTGGGAATAAAGATAGGTTAGGAGAGGCTGCTTATAGCGAGGGTGGTATTTGAAGAAGTTATATTTGAAAAAGCCAGAATGAAGAGAAGGCGAACCATGGGAAGATCCGTGGCAAAGGCCTTCCAGATGGAAGGAATGAGCTGAAGTGTAGCGAATGCAGAGGAAATTAGAAAAAAAAAAAAATTATGTCTGAGAAAGAGCCAGAGGCTAGGTCATGCAGAGTTTTGCAGGCACAGTAAGAAATCCAGATTTCCACATGTAGTGAAAGAATAAGAAAGTTCTAAGTAAATGACACAAGCTAGTTTTCAAAAGATACTTCTGGTCGCTTTAGAGAGAATGACCACAGGGGTCCAGAATGGGATGGTGATGTGGGCATGTGATCAAAGGTAGGAAGACTTTCAAGAGGCTGTAACATTCCTTTGTCTGTTGACCACACCAGAAGTTAGGCTCTTCCACCTTTTTCAATCTTTTCTCATCCCCAGACTTGGGTTTGGTTCAGTGCTTGACTGGGTTTCCTATTCCAAGTCTAAGCTTAGCAATAGAAAAGGAACCAAAAACAGAGGGCAGACTCTAGTGCATTCCATTGCAGGTGCTATTCTAAACCAAAATATCATTTTGCTATAAGCTGCTGGAACTTTAGTCAAAGTGTGAAAGTCAGACAGCAACCAAGTTGTTTTATATCCCTCCTCTGCCCTTACTGTGAAACCACAGAAGTCCTCTCTTTGTTCTAACCATTGCTTTTTTGCACAGACTGAGCCTCCACTTTTAGGGATTTCTAGGTACAGAGTTCTATGGATTCTTTTGTCACCAACTATGGCAACAATTACTTTTAACATATTTTACAGTGCTTTCTACTCAGAGGTACTTCATAAATATTAATAAAAATCATTACCATTACTCTACTGAATCAAACAACGCATGTGTTTCTTACAGAGAACTTGTTACAATCTGACTTATGGCAATATTTACTTAACATGAGTGGCTATTCACTTAACATTTGGCCTTTTGACACTAACCACATTTTAAGTAATGCAAGCTCCAGCATGCACTGGTGTGTAAAAATATTCACCAGAGGAATATTAGCAGCAACAGCACATAAATTGCTTCTTCATTTCAGAAGACTCATAGAGAATATTCTTGAAAGTAATTTCAAAGACTAGAAATATTTTTTTTAAAAAAGTTAAAATACAGGCATACCTTGGAGATATTGAAGGTTCAGTTCCAAACCACTGTAATAAGGCAAATCACAGAAATTTTGTGGTTCCACTGCATGTAAAAGTTAAGTTTAAACTAAACTGCTATGTATTAAGTATACAACAGCATTATGCCTAAAAATGTTCACAATTTAAAAGTACTTTACTGCTTAAAATGCTAACAAATATCTGAGCCTTCAATGAGTCATAGTCTTTTTGCTGGTGGGAGGTCGTGCCTTGATGTTGATGGCTGCTGACTGACCAGGGTAGAGGTTGTTGAAGATTAGGGTGGCTGTGGTAATTTCTTAAAATAAGACAATGATGAAGTTTGCTGCATTGATTAACTTTTTATTTCAAAAAAGTTCTTTATGGCATGTAATACTGTTTGATAGCATTTTATGCACAGTAGAACTTTTTTTTCTTTTTTTAGGAGAAAGAAACAGCAAAAGAAAGGAAAAAAAGAATGAAAGAGAGAAAGAAAGAGGATGAGAAAGAGGGAGAGAGAATGGGATTCTTGTTTTATTTCCCAGGCTAGAATGCAGTCTAAAAATGGGTATTAAAAACCTCTTTTATGCCAATAATTGTGCTTAACAATGGAGACAGGAAGGAATAGGGGATGAAAATGACAAATAAGCAGCTAACCAATATTTTATTTAAACCTGTGAAATGCTATGCAATTGCTGGGGAGTGATTTACTTCCAATTATGTGGTCACTTTTAAAATAGGTATAATGTGATACTGGGAAAAATGTATGTTTTGTGGATTTGGGGAGGAGAGTTCTGTAAATATTTGTTAA
>CAUYQU010020138.1:0-36162 GCA_963574635.1 Cheracebus regulus
TTTTATTTTACACCGTGCTTTATGTGTTTAAATTTTTTTTTTTTTTTTTTTTTTTTTTTTTTTTTTTTTTTTTTTTTGAGACGGAGTCTCATTCTGTTGCCAGGCTGGAGTGTAGTTTTGCAATCTCGGCTCATTGCAATCTCCGCCTCCCGGGTTCAAGTGATTCTCCTGCCTCAGCCTCCAGAGTAGCTGGGATTACAGGCATGTGTCAACACGCCTAGCTAGTTTTTGTATTTTTAGTAGAGACGGGGTTTCACCATGTTGGCCAGGTTGGTCTCAAACTCCTGGCCTCAAGTGATCCACCCATCTCAGCCTCCCAAAGTGCTGGGATTATAGGTGTGAGCCACAGCGCCCAGTCAGTGTGACTTTCCTTATGGCCTTGGAAAAGATACTGAAGGAAGCTTGGTGAAGGCAAAGCCCTAGAGTTGTGGGGGGAGGTGCTTTTTCTGAACCCACATTTCCCTATCATTCAAGGTGTGTTGAAGAGAAAACCAGCCCAGGACAAACCCTGGCTCTCACCTTCTCTCTCGTTCTTTTTCTTTTTTCTTTTTTTTTTCCTGAGACGGGGTTTTAGTCTGTCACCCAGGTTGGAGTGTAGCACCGTGAGACTCACTGCAGCCTTGACCTCCTGGGCACAAACTATCCTCCTGCTTCAGCCTCCCCGTAGCTGGGATCACAGGCATGTACCATCATACCCCACTGACTTTTTGCTTTTCTGTAGAGATGGGGGTCTCACTTTGTTGTCCAGGCTGGTCTCGAACTCCTGAGCTCAAGCAATCCTCCTGCCTCAGCCTCCCAAAGTGCCTAAGCCACAGCAACTGGCATTATTTTCATAACCATTTAAAAATAACTGCTGAGGCGGGGCACTATGGCTCATGCCTGTAATCCCAGCACTTTGGGAGGCCGAGGAGGGTGGATCATGAGGTCAGGAGATCGACACCATCCTGGCCAACATGGTGAAACCCCATCTCTAAAATAATAATAATAATAATAATAATAATAATAATAATAATTGCTGAAAACTACCCAGGCCATCAAGAACCAAGCTGCAAAGAAAAGACAAAATACTGGGCTTCCCTTAATGGGTTATCAAAGAAACCCACAATTAGTCCTGAGCTGAAGGTGACCAGAAATTGACTTTGGCCCAATACCACATGGAAATCTAGCCTCAGACCCACCACGCTGCACAGTTCTATATCATGAGTGGAGCTGCACAGGGGCTCCACTCATGATGTAGACCGGGCAAATTTTACTTCCCTGCATTGGTCAGTGCACATGATGTACTTGGCAGCCCAACTTTACAAAGAAATCTTGATTTTCAGAAATAGCATTTCCTCTTAGGACGAAACAGAAGCATCAATTTCTCCTTGAAATAACTTTGAGATCTTTGGAGGATCTTCAGTGGATGCAAAGTAAAAAAAGAAAGAAATAGGCTGGGCTTGGTGGTTCACACCTATAATCCCAGCACATTGGGAGGCTGAGGTGGGTGGATCATAAGGTCAGGGGTTCATGACCAGCCTTCAACATGGTGAAACCCCCTCTCTACTAAAAATACAAAAATTAGCCAGGTGTGGGGGCGCATACTTGTAATCCCAGCTACTTAGGAGGCTGAGGAAGGAGAATCGCTTGAATCCAGAAGGCGGAGGTTACAGTGAGCTGAGATCACGCCACTGCACTCCAGTCTGGGCGCCAGAGCAAGACTCCATCTCAAAAAGAAGAAAGAAAGAAAGAGAAAGAAAGAAAGAAAGAAAGAAAGAAAGAAAGAAAGAAAGAAAGAAAGAAAGAAAGAAAGAGCGAGAGAGAGAGAGAAAGAAAGAAAGAAAGAAAGAAAGAAAGAAAGAAAGAAAGAAAGAAAAGAAAGAAAGAGAAAGAAAGAAAGAAAGAAAGAAAGAAAGAAAGAAAGAAAGAAAGAAAGAAAGAAAGAAAGAAAGAAAGCGAGCTTTGGGGCTATAGAAGTGAGCTGGGAAAGAATAAGCACAATCTAAGTTCAGAAGACAGCCAAAGAAAAACAAATGGCCAGGCTCCTGCCACGTGGCCCCTCCTCTAGGACACTGGTTTCCCATGGGCCATTTATGGTTGGGACCAGATGCTATAAATGAGGGGTATACAGTGACCACTGCTGTCCCCCATATCATCTATTCCCATGATGTGCAATTTTAATTTATAATTGTGCGTAAGTCATATATGTGCTCAGAAGGGGGCAGGGAAGGGCCACAAGGGGCCAGGGATTTAGATAAATAGGCTGTAAAAGATCCAGTGAAAAACGCCAGACCAAAATTGAAGAGATTGGCCTTGATCGGTTCCACTCCATGGGCGTACCCTTCCTGCCTCCCCCAGCCTGGTATTGTTACATATCTCTTGAGAATGAGGCCCGGGAGCCGCTGTTACTCCGCTGTAGGAGTGAGACAGCTCTCATGTATTTGGGGACAGGAAAAAGAGCATCTCAGAATTGGTAATGTTTCAAGTCTCTTCTAAAACTGAACATCTTGGCCGGGCATGATGGCTTACACCTGTAATCCCAGCATTTTGGGACACTGAGGCAGAAAGATCATTTGAGGCCAGGAGTTCCAGACCAGCCTGGGCAACATAGGGAAACTCTTGTCTTTAAAAATAATACAGGCTGGGCGCAGGGGCTCATGCCTGTAATCCCAGCGCTTTGGGAGGCTGAGGAGGGTGGATCACAATGTCAGGAGTTCAAGACCAGCCTGGCCATCATGGTGAAACCCCATCTCTACTAAAAATATAAAAATTAGCCAGGCATGGTGGTAGGAGTCTGTAATCCCAGCTACTCAGGAGGCTGAGGCAGGAAAAGTGCTTGAACCTGGGAGGCGGAGGTTGCAGTGAGCTGAGATTGCATCACTGCACTCTAGCCTGGTGACAGAGTGAGGTTCCGTTAAAAAAAAAAAAAATAGCCAGGCATGATGGTGTATGCCTGTATTCCCAGCTACTCTGGAGGCTGAGACAGGAGGATCACTTGAACACAGGAGTTGAGGCTACAGTGCAGAAGGATTGCATCACTGCACTGCAGCCTGGGCAGCAGAGTGAGACCCCAAATAAAAAAAAAGCAAGTTCATTTTTGCAGTACTCTCCAGGTGGGTGTGGCTCTTTCTATACAGACTGTATTACTCATATTAGCCATAATGAAATAGCACAGACTAGGTCACTCGTTGCAGAAATTTCCTTCCTCCACAGTCCTGAAGGCTACAAGTCCGAGATAAAGGTGCTGTCAGGGCTGGCTTCTGGTGAGGCCGCCCCTCCTGGCTTGTCACTTCCTGCTGTGCCTTTCTTCTGTGCACAAGCAGAAAGAGCACGCTCCGGTTCTCTACTTCTTATAAGGACACCAGTGTTACTGGATGAGGGACCTACCCTTAAGACCTCATCTAACTTCAGTTACTTCCTTCAGAGCCCTACTTCCAAACACAGTCACACTGGGGGTTAAGGCTTCAACACATGAAATGTAGAGGGCTGTGCATAATTCAATTCAAAACAGAGGTTAGCAGTCTTAGAAGGAAATAATGGGATTGCTTTTCCTTTTTTTTTTTTTTTGAGACAGAGTCTTGCTCTGTCACCCAGGCTGGAGTGCAGTGGCGCAAGCTCGGCTCACTGCAACCTCCGCCTCCCGGGTCCAAGCGATTCTCCTGCCTCAGCCTCCCAAGTAATTCGGGCTACAGGCGCATGCCACCATGCCCAGGTAATTTTTGTATTTTTAGTAAAGATGGGGTTTCACCATCTTGGCCAGGCTGGTTTCAAACTTCTGACCTCAAGTGATCAGCCCACCTCAGCCTCCCAGAGTGCTGGGATTACATGCGTGAGCCACTGTGCTTTTGCTTTTAAATAACTGTGCCCAGCCTCTTGCTTGTAGCTGCTCACCGTGCTCCTGGCCTCAGTCAAGAGGCTCCTCCCCACTCACCACATGCCTACTGTCAAACCGAGTTTCCCTGCCTCCCCTGAGCCCCAGCCTGCTGCCCACATCAGCCCTGCCCCTTGCAATAGATCCCCATCTCTCCCAGATGTGACCTGCCCAAATCCTGTCCCCACTGCCTGCTAAACCTGTTCCTTATTTGTAAATTGGGGCCTTTGCTGAACCTATTACTACATGTGCTTTGTCTACAAAGAAGTTGAGAGTCAAAACTACATCTGGCCACTAGCAACGTACACAGGACCCTACGGAAAACATCTTGGCCACCTCATTCATTCATTCAACAAATATTTATTGAACACCTACTACGTTTGGCCATTAATCCAGTTGTGTGCATGTCATCAGTGAATACAACCAGTGAAGAATCCTTCCCTCATAGAGTTTTGTTGTTGTTGTTTTGAGATGGAGTCTCGCTCTGTTGCCCAGGCTGAAATACAGTGGTGCGATCTCGGCTCACTGCAACCTCCACCTCCTGGGTTCAAGCAATTCTCCCTGCCTCAGCCTCCTGAGTAGGTGGGATTACAGGCGTCCACCACCACGCCCAGCTAATTTTTGTATTTTTTAGTAGAGATGAGGTTTTGCCATGTTGTCCAGGCTGGTCTTAAACGCCTTGTCTCAGGTGATCTGCCCACCTCAGCCTCCCAAAGTGCTGGGATTACAGGTGTGAGCCACTCACCCTGTACGCCTCATAGTTTACATTCTTCCTATCCTATTCTTCCTGCTCATACTTTCCCTTTGCCCTGATTTCTTCCATTTCTAAAATATTTATTGTCCTGTGTCTATTTCAGTCATATTGTATTTGACAGTATTTCCAATCTTATATTATACAAATCTATAACTTATGGTACTGTATATTTTTCAAAAGGGCCTAGTTGCCTTCAACAACAATTAGGTGGAGTTACTGTCAGAAATAAATTAGATGATATGTATAAAATACTGAGCACATTGTCAGAGCTCAATGCAAGGTAGTTTTCTTTCTTTTTAAATCCTAGATATTTAAGACCAACCTCAAATTCCGTCTCTGTCTAGGAGTCTTTACTGGCACCAGAAAATGCAAGGATTTTCTCTTCTTTTTCTATCTTCTCTTAGTACAAATTCATCCACCATGTTGATATCCTGTTATAGTCTTTCATAAATTATTCTCTAATTCTCCCCCTTGTGTGTATCAGGCTTCCTTAAGAGTAGACGGTAAACTTCTGGAGGGAACAGAGACAGTACTCTACGTGTGTGTTTGTGCATGCGTGTGTGTATGTGTGTGTGTGTGTGTATACACATATTTTTTGAGATGGAGTCTTGCTCTGTGTGTGTGTATATATGTATTTTTTGAGATGCATCTTGCTGTGTGTGTGTGTGTGTGTGTGTGTGTGTGTGTGTGTGTGTATTTTCTGAGATGGAGTCTTACCCTGTGGCCCAGGCTGGAGTGTAGTGGCATGATCTCAGATCACTGCAACCTCCACCTCCCAGGTTCCAGGGATTCTCCTGCCTCAGCCTCCACAGTAGCTGGGACTACAGGTGTGTGCCACACACCCAGCTAATTTTTGTATTTTTAGTAGAGACAGGGTCTCATCATGTTGGCCATGATGGTCTCAAACTTCTGGCCTCAAAAGACCCAACTACCTCAGCCTCCCAAAGTGTTAGGATTATAGGCGTGAGCTACCGTGCCCAGCCAATAGTCGCAATTTGCACAATACAATCCAGGTTTCTGTAAGAGCTGAAGTAATGTGCATTCTCTCATTCTCACTCTATGTTTTATTTTTAAAATCTGGCCCTGTTTGCCAAATAATACCAGTTTTCCTATTTTAGGTGAGGGGGGCTCTGCATTTAAAAGGTAATTTGATTTACATTGCTATAACACATTCATCATTTAGCATGTGGAAAAAGGCAATGATATTTCAAACAACAGAAACATTTCATGTAATTAAGAGCAAAGGGCAAGAATATTACAGTATTTTCTATAATGGGAAAAATGTGTAGTCAAAATATCTGAGGAAAAGAGCCCTAGTTAACTGCGGTGCATCCAGTGGATGACTGCACTTAGGTTTTCAAAGAAACACGTTTTGAAGGGTCCTTACTGCAATGAGAAGGTGCACACTGTGTGCTGTTTTGTTGTGGGAAAGGCAGTATGTGAAATGTAGACCATGATTCCAATTTTATAGACATTCTATTTACATGTATACATACACATAGGAAAAAAAGATTTAGAAGAAACGTCTTAGAAATGAACAGTATTGTAGGCTGGGCACGATGGCTCATGCCTGTAATTCTGGCTCTTTGGGAGGCCGAGGAGGGTGGATCACGAGATCAGGAGATCAAGACCATCCTGGCCGGCCGGGCTACCTGCCTCCCTCCTTCCTTCCTTCCATCCTATTATACTTTAAGTTCTGGGATACATGTGTAGAATGTGCAGGTTCGTTACATAGGTATACATGTGCCATGGTAGTTTGCTGCGCCCATCAACCCGTCATCTAGGTTTTAATCAAGTCATCTAGGTTTTAAACCCTACATGCATTAGGTATTTGTCCTAATGCTATCCATCCCCTTCCTGCCGACCTCCCGACAGGCCCCGATGTGTGATGTTCCCCTCCCTGTGTCCATGTGTTCTCACTGGTCAGCTCCCACTTATGAGTGAGAATACGCTTTGTTTGGTTTTCTGTTCCTATGTCAGTTTGCTGAGAATGATGGATTCCAGCTTCATCTACATTCCCGCAAAGGACGTGAACTCATTCTTTTTTATGGTTGCATAGTATTCCATGGTGTATATGTGCCACATTTTCTTTATTCAGTCTATCATTGAGGGGCATTGGGTTGGTTCCCTAAAGCACCCTGTAACTCAGGCTTTCCACAAAATCCAATGGCTGCTCTTTACAATTAAGGCAAAAGCCTCTCTGAAAATAAAAATAATTGCTTTGTTCTTCCCATTCAGAGAGCATGAAGCCCAGCGCTCTTCCGTGTATGAGTGGAGCTGAGAAGACCAGCTGGTGACCAATGGTTATTCCCAAGAGCAAACACAGGAAAGAAAGCAAATGTGAGGGCAGAGGCCATCCTCAGCCAGGCCCTCTCCCCTGCCCCAGCAGACGGAGAATGGAATTCATAGCTGCCTAATTCCCCCAGCCAGCAGTCATGGCAGTATTTTTAACAAGGCATAAAACTTGCAATTCTATTAAAAACACATGTCTCTGGTTTCAAAGTACTGTTAGCAACAGCCACTGAGAGTCAGTAAACACAGCGTCAACCAGGGAACACACTCATTCGACTGAGCCTCAAATGCTTAGTATTCTATATTTTACAAAGAAACCCTGGATCTGGCTGGAAGAAATTTCGAGATAATCTCTTGGGCTTTCTCTCTGACTTCTAGAGACTGTTCAACCTGCTTGAAAACACTAACTGTTTTCATTCTTAACCATTTCCCAAAGAAAAGAGAGAATGTCAGTAGGCCCGACTTTTTTAAAGGCAGGGTAGGGAGAAGGAGCCACAGAGTGGGCAAAGTGGAACTTGAGGCCTGGAAAGCCCATTTCTGCCCTCAGATCCGTCATCGTCAATGCGTGTCCTTGGGAATTCTATGGGCACCTTTAAAATAAAGAGAGAGGTCGGGCACAGTGGCTCACTACTGTAATCCCAGCACTTTGGGAGGCTGAGGCAGGTGGATCACAAGGTCAAGAGATCGAGATCATCCTGGCCAACGTGGTGAAACCCCATCTCTACTAAAAATACAAAAATTAGTCAGGTGTGGTGGCGTGCGCCTGTAATCCCAGCTACTCGGGAGGCTGAGGCAAGAGAATCACTTGAACCTGGGAGGAGGAGGTTGCAGTGAGCCGAGATCACGCCACTGCACTCCAGCCTGGAGACAGCAAGAGACTCCATTTTAAAAAAAAAGGCAGGGGGAGAAATGGACTGGTTGAACTCTTAGGTCCAAGGCCTAAGGTGGGGAACTTGAGCCTTGCTTTGTCAAACCCAGCTTTAAATCTCTTTCCCCACTTAGCAGCTATAGCAGCTTAGCTTGTTTAAGACTTAGTTTTGCCATCTGTCCAGCAAAGGAAAACAATGATGCCTCCCTCACGGGATGGCTTAAAGATTAGATGAGATAAAGAAAAAAAAATGCCACTAACAAAGGGCTTGGCACGTAAAGCTCCATAACTCTCATCCCCTCTGTATCCCCAAGAATGCTGCCCTAAAGCCCATGAGAAAGTAAATATGAAGAAAAAATGAGCCAAGGTAGGGGTGTTGGGGATGGAGAGACAGCCAGCAAATCACTGAGAACTGACTGTGTATTTACTGTGTATTTACAAGCGTCAGTTTCTGCTGGAACACAGGCCATGTGGCTGCTTAGAAGCCAGTTCCACGCACTCAGGTTATCGGGCATTTAAATGTTTCCCTTCAAATCCTGATGTTTAGGGTGGAGGGGAAAGCAGGGAGGGAACCTCCAGATCAGATATTTTAGACTCCAGAAAGGAAACAGAAAGCTGTCTTTATCTGGGCTCCCCAGCTTGCTAATTAACTTAGGGACTGGAAACTATTCTCATGTGTCGGCGCCTGCACCATCTTCTCGTTATTAGAAAAACATCTGCTCATTATCCCCATGGTTTCTGAATGTGAGAGAGAACCAGAGTTGCGTTCCCAGATGCAAATGTGTAGCATCAAAGCTGCCTGGAGGACTGGTGGCCCCATGCAGAGTCGGGGGCTTTGGGAGATTAGAGGCAGTGGATTAGAACAGGCAGTGGGTTTTCTAAATAAGACAGGAAGAAGCCTTTCGTGTCTGAGGATGCAGAAGGGATTGTGAGCAAAAAGACACCTGTGCGTATAGCTAGAGGGCTCCCACTGAATAGGTCAGGAGAAAGGACTTCTCAGCTGGGCACGGTGGCTCATGCCTATAATCCCAGCACTTCGGTAGGCTGAGGTAGATTAATTGAGTTCGGGAGTTCAAGACCAGTCTAGGCAACATGGCATGTCTCTACAAAAAATACAAAAATTTAGCATGGTGGCACATGCCTATAATCCCAGCTACTTAGGGGGCTGAGGTGGGAGGACCATAGGATCACTTGAACCTGGGAGGTGGAGGCTGCAGTGAGCCGAGATCGCACTTCTGCACCTCAGCTTGGGTAACAGAGTGAGACTGTTTCTCAAAAAAAAAAAAAATTCTCCAGGCCTGCCCCCTTTGCATGTCAAATTCAGGTTTCAGCCATGGGACAAATATTCATGGAAGAGCCACTGTGTGCTCAGCACTGGGTCTCTACAACAGTCCATCCCTGGGGACCAGAGACTCAGGTGACAGATGGCAGGTGGCTCCAGCACTGGAAGCACACCTGTCCCCCCTCTAGCACAGCCAGAGGCAGCCTGTGCTTCAGCTGACACTGTGTCCTATGGACAGAGGGTCTGGGAAGAAGATAGCCCCCTGAGAGATGGGAGCCCAGGCGCAGTGACACCTAGCTCCTGACATTCAGAAGAACTCCCTCCCTTTCCCCTCCCAACCTAAGGTCACCAAGTGTCCTGGTCCACCCAGGTCTGAGAGGTTTCCTGGGATACGGGACCCACCTACGCTAATGCCATGGCAGTCCTGACAAACTAGGATGAGCTGGTCACCTTAAAATGTCCCATCCTTCTTCCCTTTTCCTCCTCGGCCAGGTAATGGCTTCACTTTCCCTCACCAGGACACTAGTATCAATCGGCTTAAAATTTTTTCATGCCTCAGTTTCTCCATTTGTGAAAAGGAAAGGCTAGGAGACTTTCTTTCCCAGGATGCTGGGGATCTTTGCAGGGCCTGGCAGGGAATGCAGCCGCCCTGGCCTGAACAAACTGCATACAGGATGAGACAGAGGCCACCTAACTCAAAGGGTCGACAGCAGGATGTGGGTGGAGGAGAGAGGAAGCAGGGGTGCAGGAAGGGAACAAAGGGAGAGGGGATGAAAGCAAAGACCTCAAGCTCCCACCTACAACTGAAAGCATCTGTTTAACTCAGGCTTCCCAAGCTCATCCTCCACCAACTGCCGGCCAGCCCCTTCCTCCCCACACTCCCTCTTGCCTCCGGGAAGGCCCCCACATGCACTCCTGGACCCGAAGTCAGGAATTATCTTGGCTTTCTTCCTCTTCTACTCCCGCTAGGCCTAACTCACCTTCTCATCGTACGGTGTCTTCCTCCCGATCTCTCTCACACCTCACATCCTGCAGTCCATCCCCACAGCCTCTGCCTGGCTCCCATTCGGGCCCAATCACCTGTCCCCTGCAACAGACTCCTGTCTCCATCTGCCCCACTCCAAGCCAGCCTCCACTCTGAAGCCAAGTGTGGTCTCTGGAATGCACAGAGCTGATCCTTAAGATCCTTCAAGGGTTCCCCAAGCTTTCACAACGGCATTTAGACTCCTTAGTTAAATCTCTCAACCTCCTTTATTTCTTTTTAAATAAAATAGAGGGCCAGGTGTGGTGGCTCGTGCCTATAATCCCAGGAGTGTGAGACCAGCCTCGCCAACACAGTGAAACCCCATCTCTACTAAAACACGAAAAAAAAAAAAAAACCCAGCCTGGCGTGGTGGTGTATGCCTGTAAGTTCAGGTACTCGGGAGGCTGAGGCACAAGAATCGCTTGAACCCAGGAGGCAGATTGCAGTGAGCCATCACGTCACTATACTCCAGCCTGGGTGACAAGACAAAAGACTCTGTCTCATAATAAATAAATAAATAAGTAAGCAAGTAAGCTAGAAATGGGGTTTTGCCACGTTGCCCAGGCTGGTCTCGAACTCCTGGGCTCCAGCAATCTGCCTGCCTTGGCCTCCCAAAGTGCTGGGACTACAGGCATGAGCCACCATGCCTGCCCTCAACTCCTTTCTAATCTGGCAGTTCTGAGTGCCCCAGACCTTGTCTTTGCCCCTCACTCCTTGGGAATTTAGTCGTAATGAACCACAGGCGCTTTCCTGGACACTCTGTGCTGCTTCAGGCCTCTCTGCCTTCAACATTCAGCTCAAAAATTCCTTCCCCTGGGAAGCCATTCCTTAACCCACCCCTCGCCCACCACCTTTTTGAGACTGTTCTGATTTAGGTGCTTTTCTTCTTTCCTGTACCAGTACTCTCCACCATTGCACTTACCACCATGAACGGGATGGGTTAGGTACATGTCTTTCTCCCCTCAGAATATAACATCAGTGAAGACAGGGTCTTCACAAATATTCACCTTCCTATCCCTCATGGCAGCTGAGGGCTTGGAGCATATTACAAATATCTGTTGAATGAATGAATGAAAACCAGCAGCCTTGTCCACACACAACAATACCAAACCCCAAAGCAGGTTCAGTGTCAGGGTCAGATCTTGTCCACTGCTGAGGGAACAGAAAATACTCCAAACCAAGACACATCCTCTGCCTGCCATTCCAGCCTTCTACAGACCACAGCAGGAAAAAGGGACGGGGTCACAAACCAGGGTGGCTCTGAAGGCAGATGACCTCCGGCTGCAGCCCAAATCTGCAGGTACTCCCTTGTGTAACCTTGGGGCCACCTACTTAATTCCTGGGCCTTGGCATCCTCATTTATAAGGCTAATAATAACACACATCACGATATTGTCAGGAGGAGTGAATGGAATTATGTATGTAAAACATTCAGCATTTTGCGACACTCAGTGCTCGTTCCACCCAGCCTTCTTTTTTTCAATGTTGCCACGACAGAGGCAGAGGCTAATAAAATTTGTATTCACAATGCACTCAGGCAGCTCCTGCTGGGTGAGATTCAGTCTAAGAAATAAGGAAGGAGGCAGAGACTTGCTTTCTCAACTGTAGCCTGGAGATGCTCAGCTACTGCCAGGGCACCCCAGCCAGACCCAGAGGTCTCTTCCTTGGCTTGGAGGGAGGTGGTATTACTGAGCATGGTAATCTCAGAGGCCTCCTGGTACCCACAGAGCAGCTGGAGGGGCTTTGTACCAATGTCCTCTGCCCCACCACTGCTGGTTCAGGGCCAGAGGAACAGATTGGGCAGTGGGCTTCTCTTCACTTTGGAGATCACCATTTTCTGCAAAGAGACACGGAAGAAAGTCTAACAGAGAACATGAAGATGTGCTGACAGTGAGTGGTTCTCTCCAGGGGCGAGATTCCAGGTGATTTTTAAATCTTCTTTATGTTCTTTCAGATTTTCTTTTACTTTTCTTTTCTTTTTTCTTTTCTTTTTTTTGGAGACAGAGGCTTATACTGTCGCCCAGGCTAGAATGCAGTGGTATGATCTCCACTCACTGTAACCTCTGCCTCCCAGGTTCAAGTGATTCTCCTGCCTCAACCTCCCAGGTAGCTGGGATTACAGGTGAGCGCCACCACACCCAGCTAATTTTTGTATTTTTAGTAGAGACAGGGTTTCACTATGTTGGCCAGGCTGGTCTCAAACTCCTGACCTTAGGTGACCCACCCACCTCGGCCTCCCAAAGCGCTGGGATTATAGGTGTGAGCCACCATGCCGGGCCGGAATGCTGGAATTCTTAAAGAGGCTATGGAAATAGAGAAGGGAAGCTGGGAGCAGCGGCTCATGCCTGTAATCCCAGCACTTCAGGAGGCTAAGGCAGGCGGATCACAAGGTCAGGAGTTCCAGACTAGAATGACCAACATGGAGAAACCCCGTCTTTATTAAAAACACAAAAATTAACCAGGCATGGTGGTGGGCGCCTGTAATCCCAGCTACTCAGGAGGCCGAGGCAGGAGAATCACTTGAACCCGGGACTCCAGCCTGGGCGACAGAGCAAGACTCCATTTAAAAAAAAAAAAGGAAATAGAGAAGGGTGAAAAAAAAGGTAAGACAGCTGGCAAGAGAGGAGAACTTTGGGGAAGAAAATCAAAAGATGCCTGAGGCAGAATTATAAAGACATTATACGCCTCTGTCTTCCTCACGATGTCTTCAGAAAAACAGACACTCTTCCCCGAAAGGCTTCTGAGGTTGAACTGGGTAGGAACCATGGAAGTGCTATATTCTATTCTCAAGATAGGAGGCAGGTGAAACCAAAGGCTGACCAAGGAGGCCCAATCAGATCTCTATAACACCCAAAGAAAGCGGCTGCCCTGCCTGAGGGTTCATGGTGCAGTGGAAGGATGCCCTGCAAAGAAACCAGCTTGTAAGGTGGTGTGCACCAAGAAGGGAGATGGAAGGGCATTGGCACCGAATTTCAGGAGCATCAAAAAACTCAGTCTTGGCCGGGCATTGTGGCTCATGCCTGTAATCACAGAACTTTGGGAGGCAGAGGTGGGCAGATCACGAGGTCAAGTGATCGAGACCATCCTGGCCTACATGGTGAAACCTCGTCTCTATTACAAATACAAGAATTAGCTGGGCATGGTGGTGCGTGCCTGTTATCACAGCTACTCGGGAGGCTAAGGCAGGAGAATCGCTTGAACCTGGGAGGTGGAGGTTGCAGTGAGCCGAGATCACTGCACTCCAGCCTGGCAACAGAGTTGAGACTTTGTCTCAAAAAACAACAACAAAAACTCAGTCTTTAGGACAACTCATATTTTAATGCAGCTTTTGACAAAATCCAAATTAATACAAAAATGCATGATGAACGAAACTTCAATATTTTCAATAAAAATGGGATTTGAGAACAGGGCTGAGATTACAACGAGGTGAGTGAGGCTGAGATGTACAAGTGTGAGGTCAGATTCTGTCTTGATTTCAAACATAAATATTCAGTTCAATGTAGATTTTCTGGCATAATTTTTACTTTTTGAAATGTGGCATCAAAATATCATTGACTTTGATGGATGAGGTTTTGGGTGCCCCCAAAATCTAGGTCTTGTCAGCAGCCCTGAGTGGGGGGCAGCCAGGAACGAGAGGACCAACTTGGCCGGAAAATGTTTCTCTGAGGATACAGCATTCAAGGTGGACTTTGAAGAATCAACAGGACGGGCTGCTCTGCCTATGGAGTAGCCATTCTTTATCCCTTTCTTTCTTTTTTTTTTTTTTTTTTGAGATGTAGTCTCCCTCTGTTGCCCAGGCTGGAGAGCAGTGGCACAATCTCGGCTCACTGCAAGCTTCACCTCCCAGGTTCCAGCGATTCTCCTGCCTCCGCCTCCCGAGTAGCTGAGATTATAGGCACGTGCCACCACGCCTGGCCAATTTTTGTATTTTTAGTAGAGACGGGGTTTCACCATATTGGTCAGGCTGGTCTCAAATTCCTAACCTCAGGAGATTCACCCACCTGGGCCTCCCAAAGTGCTGGGATTACAGGCATGAGCCAGTGTGCCCAGCCTAGTCCTTTACTTTCTTGATAAACTTGCTTTCACTTAAAAAAACAAAGCCATTACTGCAGGAGGAGAAGGTCCCACAGAGCTGAGCAGTCAGGATGTGTGACTTTACCGAAGACCAGACCGCAGAGTTCAAGGAGACCTTCCAGCTGTTTGACCGAACGGGTGATGGCAAGATCCTGTACAGCCAGTGTGGGCACGTGATGAGGGCCCTGGGCCAGAACCCCACCAACGCCGAGGTGCTCAAGGTCCCGGAGAACCCCAAAGTGATGAGATGAATGTGAAGGTGCTGGACTTTGAGCACTCTGCTGATGCTGCAGACAGCGGCGAAGAACAAGGACCGACCAGGGCACCTATGAGGGTCATGCCGAAGGACTGCGGGCGTTTGACAAGAAAGGAAATGGCACCGTCATGGGTGTTGAAATCCAGCATGTTCTTGTCACACTGGGTGAGAAGATGACAGGAAGCAGTAGGGATGCCGGTGGCAGGGCATGAGGGCAGCGATGGTTGTATCAGCTGTGAAGAGCTCATCCGCACTGTGCCGAATGGCTGAGGAGCATCTCAGTCTCCTGAGTCCATGCCTCTCCCGGTGTGGATTCTGTATGTCGCCTGAAGGCTCCTAGGCTCCCCGTCTCAGCGCCTTTCTCATCTTCTCTCTCTTGGATGATGACTACTGTCACCATTCACCAAATAAACCTGCTGTCTGGTCCTCAAAACAAACAAACAACGGGATGTAACACATGCAAAAAAAGTCTGTATTGTAAAGGCAATCTAGGCCACGGCCCAGCCTGTGCAGGGCGGGAAGGACACAGTGTGTCTGGGGCAACAGGCAGCCGAGCGCATGCCCAGAGTGCCCAGTCCTGTTTCCGCCTCCAGGCTTCCTTCCTCACAGGTGCCGAGGCATTCAGCCTCTCGTGAGGCATGTCCTGTGCACCAGATAGTGCAGATTCAAAAACACGAGCAAGTGCCGAAGGTGTAATCACTGCCCGCAAAGAGCTCACGTCAAGCCAAGACACCCTACGGCTGAAGACAGCCAAACCTATGGTTGTGTCCAGCTTTTAACATTCTACAAACATTATTGTTGTTTTTTTTTGTTTTGAGATGGAGTCTCGCTTTGTCGCCCAGGCTGGAGTGCAGTGACACAATCTCAGCTCATTGCAACCTCCGCCTCCCAAGTTCACTCTCCTGCCTCGGCCTCCTGAGTAGCTCGGATTCCAGGTGCCCGCCACCATGCCCGGCTAATTTTTTTATTTTTAGTAGAGATGGGGTTTCAGCATGTTCCAATTCCAAGGCTGGGATTGGAACTCCTGGCCTCAAGGGATCTGCCCGCCTCGGCCTCCTAAAGTGCTGGGATTACAGGCGTGAGTCACTGCACCCAGCCTACAAGCATTGTTTTGTTCTTGACATTCTTAATGCTACCATCATTACAGAAGCATTTTATTTAGGAGTGGCCTATATTCTATCATTTTCTTTAAAAACAATATTCAATCCTGGGCAGTTATGATGTAGTTAATGATGGTCCATTTCAAAAAGGGTTTTGACAGATGAAATCCCTTTTGCTCCTTCTCAGCCTTGGAAGCAGGAAGGAGTTAGTTTTCTCATGTCTCATTTTCCAGGTGAGGAATCTGAAATTCAGCATTAAGCGACTTCCTCTAGTTTTCTGACCGTAAGGGCAGAACTGGGACTAGAATCCAAGTCTCCCGGCTCCTGAATAGAGACTGACGGTCCCTTCATTAACTGTGTATGGGGAATATGGGAGTGAACTGGAGGGCCATTTCCCCTCAGTTCCATCTAAACTTTGCTAACAAAGCAACTCCTGGCTTCAGGCTGATCCCTGGAAGCCACGATTGCAGACAGACACTTTGGGCTTGACTCTGAGCTCCCTGCTGGTGATGATGGGAGGCTGTGCAGCCCTAAATCTTCATCACTGAAGGAGACAGAAAAGGAAGTGCTTTTCCCACTGTCCTCACACCCTCACCCCCAGACTCGTCACCACTCTGAGCTCTGAGCAGGCAGAGGTCCCAGACACCTCACATCCAATCATAAGCAGCATGGCAGGCCCCTGCCAGGCTGTATCCTCCCCATCAGGGACTTCACTTTGCACACCAAGGTCCCTGCCAGATCCAAAAGCTGCCTCTTTCCGGCCTGAAGTTAAAAAAGAAAGAAGCCGCTTAACCTAAGCCAAGCAGCAGCCGTAACAGCAGCAGCATTCAAGGCTGAGCGGGAACACCGGCCCACACGGTGGTCCGGGAATGACGCGGATTCCCCTGGCCCTGACAGAGGCGATGGGTCCTCCGGGAGGCCTGGACAGCAGCCGGCAGCCAGTTGGATGCGATTACCGGATCATGAGCTGCATCACAGCTCCTCTCAGGTGCTGGCAATGGGCCCCGGTTGGCCTGCATGTATATAGCAGGGCCTGTTGGAAATATCATCATGCTGGAGCCCTCACACACGGTCCACACCGCTCAGCTGGTCTAGGAATGGCACAATGCCTCTGCATCCGGGCTGCCGTGAGCTGGCCCAGGAGCCTAACAATCCTGGAGACAGAAAGTCGTGAGGATGACAGAGCTAGCGAAGCAGGAGACTGTCAGAAGGCAGGTGACTGAGTCGGGCCAGAGCCTAGACTCCTCTGTGGTGCTGTTCCTGCCCACGCCCCACACCCCCACCAGACTCATCTGTAATTTTGTTTTTTTTTTGAGACCGTCTCAATCTGTTGCCTAGGCTGGAGTGCAGTGGCGTGATCTTGGCTCACTGCAACCTCCGCCTCCCAGGCCCAAGCAATTCTCATGCCTCAACCTCCCAAGTAGCTGGGACTACAGACGTGTGCCACTATGACCGGCTAATATTTTTTTGTATTTTAAGTAGAGACAAGGTTTCACCGTGTTAGCCAGGATGGTCTCAATCTCCTGACCTTGTGACCCCCCACCTCGGCCTCCCAAAGTGCTGGGATTACAGACGTGAGCCACCGTGCCTGGCCACATCTGTACTTTTTACTGCTTTGTGTTGGTATTGGCACTGCCATCACGATCATCATTATCATCATCATGGGTAGCATTCACTGAGTGTAGTGGGCTGGACAGTGGCCCCCAAAAAAGATATGTTTGCATTCTATTCCCAGAACTTGTGAATGTTACATCATTTGGAAAAAGTTTTTGCAGATGTGCTTAAGAATTCTGAAAGGAGGTGTTTATCCTGTATTATCCAGGCGGGTCCTAAATGCAATGAATGACACAGACTCTTAGGAGACAGGCAGAGGGAGGACACACAGAGACACAAAGAGGAGAAGACAGAGAAGAGGAGGGACAATGTGGCCACAGAGGCAGACACTGGATTAATCTGACCACAGCTGAGGAACAGGTGTGACCACCAGAGTGGAAGATGTAAAGAAGGAGTCTCAGAGGCGGCATGTCTCTGCCAAAGCTTTCATTTTGGACACTGGGCCTCCAGAACTGGGAAATAGATGTCTGTTGGTTGATGCCTCCCAGTTGATGGAAACTTGTTATTGCAGCTCCAGGACACAAACACCCAGAACACCATCCCAGCCATCACCCTCATCATCAGCCATGGCTCTTCCTAAGCACATCCTGAGCGTGCACAGCACATGCCAGGCACCAGACACTTGACAAGGTTGTCCAACAACTCCACAAGTTGTTTGCATTTAATAGAGGTGCAGACCAAAGTTTAGTGAGGAACTGGCCAGGGTGATTTAGACCCAGAAGACATGCAACCCTGTATGGGGCTGCTTCTCCAACTAGAAGACCAGAAAGCCCTTTGACAGCGTCTCCCTTATTTGCAGCCGCCTTGGGAATTTGCACATAGAAGTTGATCTTGTTTTTGATCCCAAATGATCTTTTTACCAGACTTGTCTCTGAGGCTTGGCTCTTTTCTAAAAGTCAGGGAATGAGTAACTGTGGGGACAGGACACGACGTTTCAAATGACCTATGGGGTGGTTTTGATGAGTTTGCCAGTGCCTAAACAGCTCACATGGGCCTATGGGAATTTCTCTTTCTCCTTCCTAAGGAAGGACTTTGAAGCCAAGACTCCACCCAGAGACCCTTCAGCATTGACTATCAGGGCAGAAAAATATCAGAGTACTTTTGCCTTCTTTTTGAACAGAATATGGGAGACTGGATTCATAAGGAGAACATCATAACCTTCTGGAAGTCTCCCTGGCTCAGAGAGCAGTGCACTAGAGAAGAATCTTGAACCCTCTCTGGGAGCAGAGAGGAGAATCTCAGAGGTCAGGTTTAGCTCCACTCAGGACTCTAAGGATACAATCAACCATGACAAGCCTCAGTAGAATCCAGTCCCAATGGCTGGAACTGTAGGGACTAAATCTAACACCAATATTCTTAACTTATTAGACATACCACATACACATGAAGGGCTAGCTGACTTAACACATAGTTCTGCTCATACAGCAATACCTTGTGGACAGGCTGGGTGCTGTGGCTCATGCCTATAATCCCAGCATTTTGGGAGGCCAAGGCGGGCAGATCACCTGAGGTCAGGAGTTTGAGACCAGCCTGGCTAACATAGTAAAACCCTGTCTCTACTAAAAAAAAAAAAAAATATATATATATATACACACACACACACATACACACACAAAAGTTAGCCAGTCATGGTGGCAGGTGCCTGTAATCTCAGCTACTTGGGAGGCTGAGGCAGAAGAATTGCTTGAAGCTGGTAGACAGAGGTTGTAGTGAGCCGAGATTGAGCCATTGCACTCCAGCCTGGGTGACAAGTGAGAAACTCTATCTCAAAAACAATGACAACAACAAAAAACCTGTGGACAGATGTGGCTTCATCCTTCATCTGGAAACAGGGTCTGGACAAGCCCATCCTAAATCCCACAGATGCTAGCCCCTGAGTCCCAGTTCTTGGCCAGCCTTCATATGCAGGGCTACATCCTTGATGTTTTCAACTGTTGCCACTTGGGAAATGCCAATTACCCCAGCAGAGACTGGAAAGGAAACAAATCAAAGGAGTTGTTTTGCCCTGTTGTGACCTAGCTGACACCTCCTGCTTGAGGAAACCCAATGCTCTCAAGCAGAGTAAATATTAAGTCAACTCTGCAGTACATTCATTCACTCTTCACTGAGGAGAAAAGGAAGGGAGGAGACGCAGGAGGTAATCGGCACCTTCGAGGTGGTTCTCCTCAGCTTTCTGGAGAGGGAAGACAGCCTGGTGAGCAATCCCCCCAACTCTCCAGGGCCAGAGAGTGTGTGTGTGAGTGAGTGTGTGTGTGTGAGAGAGAGTGTGTGTGTGCATGTGTGAGTGTATATGAGCATGTGTGTGCACATGTGTGTGAGCGCGTGTGTCTGAGTGTGTGTGTGTGCGTCTATGTGAGTGTGTGTGCACACCCCCACGCACACGTGCACAGAGCCTTCACTATATCCATCACCTACCCTGGGTCACCTGGTAGGAAAATGGGCTGGAGGCTTGGCACCTGACCCTGTGGGTGTTTCACAGAGGGGGAAGGAACGGTAAAGAACAGTAAGAAGCCTAAGGTGCTGGTTTGCCCTGTGTGCTTACGGCTGGAGACTGCAGAGGCTGGGTTATCTAGTTCAGTGGAAGCCAATCTGTCCAGAAGCGGACCAGCTCTATTTACCTCTTTCTGGCCTCCTCAGGGGACTTGGTTAGTCTCACCAGGGCCTTTAATTTCACAGACCCACAGTTTCTATCTGCAACTCTCAGATCCAAAAAGCTTTGACAACTGAGGTTTTTTTTTTTTTTCTTTTGTAAGGCATCTGGCAGCAAAACTGCCTGATCTCAACTACCCTGAGGCCATTCATTGTCTTTATTTATCCTACTCTTGTAATAGTTCCACGTTTGGCTGCTGAAATATTAATTGATTTGCGAGATGCTACTTCAGGCCCCACTGTATACATAACACAGTATATGTACCGTGTGACCTTTCTAAAGATTCCAAAAAAGCTGAGTTCTAGCCCTGGCGCGGGGGCTCTCACCTGTAATCCCAGCATTTTGGGAGGCCGAGGCGGGCGGATCACGAGGTCAAAAGATCGAGACCATCCTGGCCAACGTGGTAAAACCCTGTCTCTACAAAAAATGCAAAAGTTATCTGGGTGTAAAGGCTGGGTGTGGTGGCTCACGCCTGCAGTCCTAACACTTTCGGAGGCTGAGGCAGAAAAATCACTTGAACCTGGGAGGCGGAGGTTGCGGTGAGCCAAGATCACATCATTGCACTCCAGCCTGGGCAACGAGAGTGAAACTGCATCTCAAAAAATATCTATATTAGCCAGGCGTGATGGTGTGCACCTGTAATCCCAGATACTCGGGAGGCTGAGGCAGGAGAATCGCTTGAACCCGAGAGGCGGAGGTTGCAGTGAGGAGATTGCGCCACTGCACTCAAGCCTGGCAACAGAGAGAGACTCCATCTCAAAAAAAAAAAAAAAGCTGAGTTCTAAAACACCTCAGGCCCTGAGGATTTCCAATAAGAAATTGTGTTCCAAAGTTAAATGTTGCTGTGGCCTGAATTGTGTCCCCTAGAATTCATATGCTGATGCCCTAACCTACTATGTGACTGCACTGGAGACAGGGTCAAGAAGAAGGTGATTAAGGTTAAATGAGGTCATGAGATGGGATCCTGATCCAATAGAACTAGTGCCCTCACAGAAAGAGAAAGAGACATCAGTGCGCTCTCGCTGCCACGTGAGGACACGGTGAGAAGGTAGCAAGCTGAGGAAAGCCCCTCGCTAGAACCCGGCCGTGCTGGCACACTCATCTCAGATGTCCAGCCTGCAGAGCTGTGAGCAAATACTTCTCTGTTATTTAAGCCACGCAGTCTGTGGCATTCTGTTATGGCAGCCCAAGCTGACCAATATAGATTATGTTACCAAGAAGTGGGATGCAGATACCAAAAGATATGGAAGCAGTTTTGGAACTGGGTGGTAATGGGCAGAGGCTGGAAGAGTTTGGAGGTTCATGCCAGAAAAAGCCTAGATCGACGTCAGCTGAATATTGGTATCAACATGAAGGTTAAAGATCACTCTGGCGAGGTCTCAGACAGAAATGAGGAAGATGTTACTGGAAACTGGAGGAAAGGCCATGTTTGTCATAATGTGGCAAAGTGCATCTGTAACTTTTTAGGTACTATGGATTTATTTTTTAAAAATAAATAACCAAGTGGCAAAGAACGTGGCAGAAATGTGTTTTGTTATGGAAGCTTGAGTGGACTCACACACAGTCTTGCGTTTCTCCACCAGACTTGGTCCATCAGCTATTTGGAGCCTTTACCGATTAACCTGACTTTGGTATGAACGCTCCCATACCCTGAAATCCTTTCTGGAAGC
This sequence comes from Cheracebus regulus, assembly GCA_963574635.1. Taxonomy (NCBI): domain Eukaryota; kingdom Metazoa; phylum Chordata; class Mammalia; order Primates; family Pitheciidae; genus Cheracebus; species Cheracebus regulus. Next base: position 21,434 of record CAUYQU010020138.1, read on the forward strand.
TTGTTTAGGTAGTTTGGATTTACTGATGAACTTTTTTACATCTGTGACTGTATCATTTTGCCTCTTTTTATGTCTCACTCCAGATGAATAAAATTCCCTCTGGTGTCTGTAACAGCCTAGTTGGGGTCTTCTTCAGGCTCACAGCACCAACTCCACAGCCCTGCACGCATGGCACGTGAACAGAGATTCTGAGTGGGTAGGCACTTGCCAAACTTATTCCAGAACCCTCCAACTACAGGCATGAAAAGACTAGGAAAGTCTAGAAACAAAAACAAAGGTAGCAGATTATGAAATTAACGTAGGAAAAGAGTTAACTGTAATATATGCAAAAATAACAGTTTGAAAAATATGATGGATAACCATATCCCTATTTTCAATACAAACTAAAAAGATTTAAAAGATTTGATACATAGATATATCAAAAGTTTGATATATGGATATTCAGTAAGAAATATCTATATTGGCTGGGCACAGTGGCTCACGCCTGTAATCCTGGCACTTTGGGAGGCTAAGGCAGGCGGATCACCTGAGGTCAGGAGCTCGAGACCAGCCTGGCCAACATGGCGAAACCCTGTTTCTACTAAACATACAAAAAACTTAGCTGGGTGTGGTAGTGGGTGCCTGTAATCCCAGCTTCTTGGGAGGCCGAGGCAGGAGAATCGCTTGAACCCAGGAGATGGAGGTTGCAGTGAGCCTAGATCATGCCATTGCACTCCAGCCCAGGTGACAGAGCGAGACTCTGTCTCAGAAAGAAAAAAAAGAGAAATATATATATGTACACATGTGTACATATATATATAACAATATATATAGATATTTAACAAGAATCATGCCTAACCTATTAGAAAATAAAACTATCGATAAAGAAATATGAAATTTTTGTACAATAATGCATTATGGCTATTTTTTAAAGTCATCATCTTTCATAAATACATAGTAAAAACATTGACAAATAAATGACGATGTCTGGGATTTGTTTGAAAATAATATGGGCTGGGTATAGTGACTCACAGCTGTAATCCCACCATGGGAGACCAAGGTGGGTGGATCACTTGTTCCCAGGAGTTTGAGACCAGCCCTGGCAACATGGGGAGACCCCATCTCTACAAAAAATATGAAAATGAGCCAGGCATGGTGGCACATGCCTGAAGTCCCAGCTACTCAGAAGGCTGCCGTGGGAGAATTGCTTCGGCCCAGGAGGTGGAGGTTGCTGAGCTGAGATCACACCAATGTACTCCGGCCTGGGTGGCAGAGTAAGACCCTGTCTCCAAAAAATAATAATAAAATAAATAATATGGAGGATAGTAGTTATGCATGTGGACGAGGTAGCATGGGCTGAGGGTGGAGAGGTGGTTTGATGGATACAAGAAGGTTCATTTTACTGTTTTCACAACTTTTGTGTATGTTCTCAGTTTTCCATATTAAAAAGTTCTTTCAAAAAACCTGTTGAGGAACTGAAAGAAAATTTTAAAAGTCTAGCTTGCTTTTAAATAAAAAAGTTTGATGGTTTTCTCACTCCAAATTAATCTATAAACTCAATGTAAACCCAATTAAAATACCAACAAGGAGTATTTTTAGAAAGCTCCTCTGGAAAAATAACCGTAATAGCCAGCAAAAGTATGAAAGAGAACGGGGTGGAAGGGGGTAGGGCAGAGAAAGCCTGTTCTTACAAGTATTGAAACTTACGAAACTACAATAATAAAAGGAATTTAGGAATGGAGAACAAACAGAGAGGGCAATGGTGCAAAATGAAATTCCATAAATAGGCTCAGTGCCTGCTAGGTGCCAGCCACTTTTCAAGATGTTGAATAACTGGCACCAAGCAAAATGGAGAAAGATTCTACCCTTCACCAAGTACATAAATAAGAACATCTACATAGTGGGAAGTGTTTCAGAGAAAGTAAGACAATAAAGGGCAATGGGGCGACATGAGTTGAAACCTAAGGAACTAGCATAACCCAGATGGTCTGAGACACGGGGAAAGCATTCTAGGCAAAGGGAGAGGCAAGAGCAAGACCCTAAGGTTGAAATGAGTTCACACATCACAAAACAAAAAGTAGGTTGTGGGGGAGCCGGGCGCGGTGGCTCACACCTGTAATCCCAGCACTTTGCAAGGCTGAGGCAGATGGATCACGAGGTCAAGAGATCGAGACCAGCCTGGCCAACATGGTGAAACCCCGTCGCTACTAAAAATACAAAAATTAGCTGGGCATGGTGGCATGCACCTGTAGTCCCAGCAACTCAGGAGGCTGAGGCATGAGAATCGCTTGAACCCAGGAGGTGGAGGTTGCAGTGAGCCAAGATCGCACCATTGCACTTCAGCCTGGGCGACAGATCGAGACTCTGTTACCCATAAAGATACAATGGGTAACGGAGAAGAGGCCAGGAAAATAGGCAGGGACTAGATTATATAAACCTTGCAGTGGCTGGTGAGGACTCTATTCTATTCTGATAGAGACGGAAAACCTTTAAAGGGTTTTAGTTTGCAGAGTGACATATCTGTTTAGCATTAAAAAAAAAAATTACTTGGACCGGGCACAATGGCTCATGCCTGTAATCCCAGCACTTCAGGAAGCCAAGGTGGGTGGATTGCCTGAGCTCAGGAGTTCGAGATCAGCCTGGGCAACACGGTGAAACCCCATCTCTACTAACATACAAAAAATTAGCTGGGCGTGGTGGTGTATGCCTGTATTCCGAGCTACTCAGGAGGCTGAGTTAGGAGAATTGCTTGAACCCAGGAGGTGGAGGCTGCAGTGAACTGAGATCATGCCACTGTACTCCACCCTGGGCAACAAAGTGAGACTGCATCTCAAAAAAAAAAAAAATTCTAGCTACTTTGTAGACCGAGGGTTCTGTATCAACAAGAATATTCTGGAAATGCTCTTCCAGTTTGCAATGGTCTACCCGAGCGGTGATGTTGGGATAAAAGAGGTAGAAGTGACAGAATTGGTAGCAAGTGCTCTGATTTGAAAGATGACCTTAACACAGCGCCAGTATACTGATGAGTAAGAAGTGGAATAAAAGAAAGGAATCCAGGGTGACTTCCATTGCTTTGGTCAAAGTAACTGGGGAGATGATGGCACCATCAATCAAGGAAGAGAAGATGAGCAGGGGCCATGGGGGTCGTAAATCAAGGACTCTACTGTCATATCATCCGTCACTTGAGACACCTATCAGACACCCAAGTAGGACTGTCAGTAGGCAGGTGGCTGCTACAGGAGGATGGAGCTCACCTGGAAATTTGTAGGGTGGCATCAGCATAAACATACAAGGAGGGCAGCATTCCAGATCTACAGGGAAAACAGATCTGTTTTATAACTGGTGTTGAGGCAACTGACTTTGCTCTTTGCGGGAAAAACACCGCGAATTCCAAAATAAGTTCCAAATGGGTAAAAAAAAATTTTAAAGTACTAGTGAGTGTATGTGGCAAATGGCTCTCCTGCACTCTTGGTGGGAGTGTACATTTGTGCAACCTTTCTTAGGGACAATATGGCACTGGGTATCAAATTTAAAATACATGTTGACTTTGTTCCAGTAATCCTACTACTTGTATTAATTTATTTAACAGATACACATACAAGAATTTCCTGGGATATAGGTACAAGTCTTCCATTGAAGACTCATGGTAGTAAAGAATTAGAAACAAGCAAAGCCTGCCTCAGTGAGGGACTGGTTAAATAAATTCTCAAATGTCCATACGATGGACTACTTTGCTGAGGATACAAAAAGTGCAGGAAACCTTTATGAGCTGATATCGAACTAGCTATGGGGCACGTTATGTGAAAAATTAGCAAACAGAACTTCTTGTGTTTTATTATCCTTCTATGTAAATGTATATGTGTCCATGTACAAAGCCTTTTGATTTTCATCTTTTCTCATTCTCAAAGCACTGTTTGAATTTTGTAACCATGTACATATTTCCCATTTAAAAAAACCAGTAGGGATTATCTGAATGGTGAAATTATGGGTCACCTTTTTGTTTTCTTTATACTTCTTGGAATATATATTTTAAGGCACCCTAACACGTTACTAGAAAATAAAACTTCAAAGAATATGATTCCACATCTTATCCACTAAGATTGTGGACAAATCACTTTAAATCTACAGGACAATCTTATGAACTTCTCTTCTAATTTGTTTTCTTTCTTTTTGTTTGTTTAACATTCTGATCTCACTGAGATTTTGTACCTTCAGGCTCTGTAGGAAGCAGACTGTACCCAAAGCCAAGCTGTAATAGTTGCAGGGGAGCCACAGAGCTGCCAAGGAGGGTGTTTAATGAGCAAAACTTAAGGGCAAAATGCAAATTACTAGCAAACACCAGATGGCAGGGGTCAGGGGGAGATGGCCTCAAAGAGATAAGTCAGAGCACTGGTCAGGTCCAGAGAAAAATGACTCCCATCTGACTTGGGGGTGGGGAGAGCGTCGCGGGGTTCACACAGCTGGTGTGCACACTCCCATGATCAGGAGAAGGGGTCTTTCTGCTTAAACTTATGGCTGGAAAGTCAGCAGAAAGAGAGAGGTGGAGGATACAAAAGGAACAAGGTCGCTTGTGGTGGAAATAGAGTGTCTTGGCCTATGTGAAAAATTCACCTGCAGGGCTTTTGAGGGTTAGGTGTTCTGAAATCTCAAGATATCTAAACCTTGTACACACACACACACACACACACACACACACACACACACACACACACACACACACAGAGCCTAAAGACGGAGAATATGCTAGTTTTATTTAATCTTGGAGGAGAAAATTAACAGAATTCAATTAAACAGTTATTAAGAACTTTAAATGGAGATTAGTTCTTATTTTCACATTTCTTTAACCTTTCAAATTACACTCCTTATTTAAATACAAAGTTAATAGCATTGGATAGTGCTGGTCTTATTTGTTGTAATGAAGCCTTGTTCTTAATTGCAAAGCAAGAATGTACCATTCCACCTCTCCCCATTAACCACCTTTACTGGCAGCCAGGCTTCCAGAAACACAAAGCTATCAAGAAGGCACTGACATTTTCCTGGGGGGCAGTCTGCCCTAACCACGGACTGGAAAGAAAGTAAACTGTTGGCACTGGCCCTGTACACCCAAACTTAGACCACAGACACAAGCGTCCAATTCAAATGCTGACCCCCGTCTTTGCCAAGTCCAGCCTAAGCCTCTCTGCTAAGCTTGTGTGGTAGCTCTCCCTCCCTCTGCCCACCCGTGGGTCCTCCAGGAAATCCCAGCAGCTGCTTCAGACCATCATTGCTACCCTCACTCTCGCCTCTAGTTTCACCAATCATAGTTCCTTTAAACTCGCCATTTGGGTCTAATTTTCTAATCATATAATTCTACCTATATGTCTCAGAGAGAAGAATACGACGTTCCAAAAAAAATTATACCCTTCTTTTGGTCCTATACTATGTATTTTCTGCCTCTGGTAAGGAATCTAAGCTATGCCACTACAATGTATTTAGTTGGAGTAAACTCCTCTCCAGCATTCCTTCTTTTACATTTTTACTATTCCTTTTTACTATTCCTTTCTTAGGAGAAACTAGCTCAAGGGAGCTGAGGTATTTAAATGGAGTCTCTATAGACACCAAAAGCATCACATGCCCTGAGAGCAACCACCGTTGCTAAAATCAGCCTGTCAGTATCTTCAAACTCTAATTACTTGTCTTTGTTATAAGGACTAACTTTTGAAAAGTTTTATAGTTTCGAAAACTCTTCTAAATAGCATTCTGTGATTCAATAAGCTAGGAGAGGCAAGTATTGACAAAAAGACAGACATAGACACATATGCACACATTATATATATTAAACATATATAGTGTGTATATGCATATGAGGAACCTATGCATATGTATAGGCTTATGCCTGTAATCCCAGCACTTTGGGAGACCAAGGCGGGTGGATCACTTGAAGTCAGGAGTTCAAGACCAGCCAGACCAACATGGCGAAACCTCATCACTACTAAAAAATACAAAAAATTAGCTGGGCATAATGATGCATGCCTGTAATCCCAGCTGCTCAGGAGGCTGAGGCATGAGAATTGCTTGAACCTGGGAGGCGGAGGTTGCAGTGAGCCGAGATCATGCCGCTGCACTCCAGCCTGGCCGACAGAGTGAGACTCTGCCTCAATAAAACAAAGAAAAAAAACAAAAACAAATAAAACATGTTACAAGTATTGATGAACCAACAGTCATAAGCCTTTAATGTTCATCACATGTTAAAAGAAAAAAGTAAGTAATTTTCCATCCAAGTGAATATCACTAAATGCAGATTCAGAAGCATTTAGTGCTATCTGGCGATGGTCTCCATTCATGGAAAAAGCCAAATTATTTGCATATGTGGTGGAAATTATTTTACAGGTGTTGACCTTGAGGACAAGCAAGTTGGGTGGGGGTGGAGGAGGGATCCTGGGAAGGAATTCAGATTTGGCCAATCCCCAGAATGGGTGTCCACAGTCAGCCACTGTCCGAGGGATCAAGGCCGCCTCGAGACGCACAAGCTTATCTGTGGCCGTTACTGCGGCAGGCATCTCTCGGAGCTGCAGGGGACAAGCTGCTTGGCTGGGCAGAGGCTCCCTGCACCCACCACAGGAGGTAGCTACAAACCCAGCAGGGCCTGGCGCCCGGTCAGGGATTTCAAGGACAAGCCGGCATCATTTCCAGAGAGCAGTGGAGTAATTAAGCTCACAGGTCCTGATGAGAAGGCTGGCAGGACTGGCTGCAGAGCCACAAGCCTGTTCCTGGCTGCCTGAAATGTGTTCACCACCAGGGTCTGGCCGCAGAAACGGGAGCCTCATGCAGGTCGATTCCAGCCCCTCCGGGCAGCACAGGAAGACTTAGCTTCCTGAGGCTGGAATAAATGATGAGTATTTTTTTTTCAATTGGCTTCCCAAGTGCAAAGTTACTCCTCAAATCTTAGGAGGCTGAATTCCACAGCCAGCCGTGATCACCGCTCATTAGCAGTTGGTCTCAGAAATGTTATTTGAACCCAGGACCCTTCTAATTTCCTCTCTGATCAGACACATAGCTTTCTTTTGCACGGCTTTCTTTTGCAATGTCTACCAAGCAAGCCTTGCCATTTCCCCAGTACCAGCTCCATCCTTCCATCTGACAAGAGCCTTTCTGTGAAGGGAAGTTTGGGGTCACCATCAGACTTGTCCCCTAGAACCCAGGCAGATCCTTGTAACAAGCAGTCAGCCAAGGGCCTTGTCCTCCCCAAGCCCACAGTCCATTCAGTTTTCTGGTGACACCTACTCCACCCATGAATGAATGAAAGAGCAAATGAATGAGTGAGGATTTGGCAAGACTTCTCAATCATTTCATGAATGTGAGGCATTATAAACATAAAGTAATTCCATACCAGATAGCCAAGAAAAACGCTCTAGAAGATGCATTTAAACCCTTTGGAGCTAAACATTTTGAGGATTGTGGTGTTTGAAGATTTGATAAAATTCTACAAACTGTGTACTTTTATGTAAGTTTAGGCATTCCACAGATCCTTGGAAGGTGAGTTTAATAACTCTGGGTTTACATAGTCTCAATACTACAGGATCTAGGAAACTTAACCTCCAGGGAGAACCTTCGAAAATCTAATATTCAAGCTGGGCATGGTGGCTCACGTCTGTAATCTCAGCACTTTGGGAGGCTGAGGCAGGAAGATCACTTGAGGTCAGGAGTTTGGGACCAGTCTGGCCAACATGGCAAAACCCTGTCTCTACTAAAAAAATACAAAAAGTAGCCAGGCATGGTGATGCACATCTGTAATCTCAGCTACTAGGGAGGCTGAGGCACGAGAATTGCTTGAACTTGGGAGGTTGAGGTTGCAATAAGCCGAGATGGTGCCACTACACTCCAGCCTGGGCAACAGCAAGACCCGGTCTCAAAAATAAATAAAAATAAAACAAAAATTAAAAATGCAATTCAACAAAACATAAGACACCACAATACAGTACAATGAGAAGCATCTTTTCAGATCACAGTGATCACAATGCCCCACCAGATACCTGCAGGGAAACCCAGCATCCTCAGAGACCACGCCTTTCACGTGAAAGAACAGCTGCCTCAATCCATTTTTTAAAATCCTAGGCTTTGGAGAGGGAACCTTTTGAAAACATAAGCTACTGGAAATGTTTTTATGCAGAAGCTGCTTTGCAAAAGCGAAAAAATATTTTGCTTTCCATAAGAAAGCTTGGAATCTGTGCCCATCCAGCATGGATCTTTCAGTCAAGGGCAGGGAAAAGAAGAGGCACCTGTCAAGTCATCTTACTAGGAAGACAACACTCTGAGAAGGGTCTCCCACAAAACAGAGCCTTTCTCTTTGGTCAGCTCAGTGGAGGGGGGCTCTGTAGCCAGAGGCCACTATCCTTCTCATACCGCCCTTTCCCAAATAGTCTGGAAGGGTAAATTTTTTGACATCGCTCAATGTCTAAAAGAAAAAAAGTAGATGAGGGAGGAAAGTTACCTAGTGAGGTGGGACCCTAGCTATTTCTCTCTTTGGCATAATTTAAAAGAAAAAAAAAAAAAGAAATATAAGCTAGGCACAGTCACTCTCGTCTGTAATCCCAGCACTCTGGAAGGCCATGGTGGGCAGATTGCTTGAGGCCAGGAGTTTGATACCAGCCTGGCCAACGTGGTGAAACCCTGTCTCTACAAAAAATACAATAATTAGCCGGATGTGGTGTCATGCGCCTGTAGTTGCAGCTACTCAGGAGGCTGAGGCAGGGGAATCGCTTGAACCTAGGAGATGGAGGTTGCAGTGAGCCATTATCATGCCGCTGCATTCCAGTCTGGTGACAAAGCAAGACTCCATCTCAATCAATGAATCAATCAATCAGAAATTCCACTGAAAATACCAGACTGTAGGGGGTGCTGTGATGAATCACCCTACAGAGACTGACGTCCCAGGCTCCAGACGTCCCCCACCAGAACTGACATCCCCAGGCTCTGTAAGTATCACTGCAAGGCCAGCTCTCTCAGGGAATTGCCCTCAGCAGCTGCTGCTTCCAACAAGGGGACATAGAGGCTTGGATCCCAGATCACAACTCTTCTGGGCTGCGCTAGCCCAGAGCTCTGGGGTGAGTGGAGTAAACTGAGTCCTTAGCAGATGTACTGCAGCTGGTCTCATCACACAAGCACTGGCCAGGAGCTTCCTCCAGGATATTCTCACTAGGAGCTGGCTTCCCCGGGAATCCAACCTTTAACACACAGGCCTGCCCTACAGGAATGCTCGCTGACTATTGTCCTCCATATCTGGAGTTCGTATAGAGATCTTTATTGATATGTAATTGACATGAAATAAACCGTACATATTTAAAGTATACTGTTTGATAACTTTTAACCTATGAAACCATCTTCACATATGGTCATATATGAAACCAGTATTATACATGAAACCATCTTTACAATTAAGATAATGAACATACCCATTAGCCCCAAAAGTTCTCTCCCTTCCCTTGGTCCTTCCCCTCACTCCTATGCTACTATCCGCCCAACCCCATTCAAGCCCCAAAACACTGGTCTGCTCTCTACCCCTAAAGACCAGCTTGCCTTTTCTAGAATTTTATCATAGATAAATGCATTTATGCCATATGTACTCTTTTTTACCTTTCTTCCTTCATTCAGCATGATTCTGAGATTCATCCATATTGCTGCATGTATCAATATCAATAGCTCATTTCTTTTTTTTTTTTGAGACAGAGTTTCACTCTTGTTGCCCAGGCTGGAGTGTAATGGTATGATTTCAGCTCACTGCAACCTCCATTCCCTGGGTTCAAGCAATTCTCCTGCCTCATCCTCCCGAGTAGATAGGATTACAGATATGCGCCATCACGCCCAGCTAAGTTTTGTATTTTTAGTAGAAATGGAGTTTCTCTATGTTGGTCAGGCAGGACTAGAACTCTCAACCTCAGGTGATCCACCTGCCTTAGCCTCCCAAAGTACTGGGATTATAGGTGTGAGCCACCGCGCCCAACCAGTTCATTTCTTTCTATCACCAAATAGTATTCCATCACATGGATATCCTCCTTTCTAAACAAATAAAAAAATTTTTAGAGACAGGGTCTCCTTCCTGAATGGTTTTGTCCTAGAAGCTCCCCTCAAACCCAATGAAAGTCTGGGGAGGGCAGGCACAATAATCCGCGGTCATCCCCACCGCCACGGCTTGACAGTAATGCAACCCTTCCTGGCAACTGAAGCTTTCAAAGCTTTCAGTTCTTTTCAGCCGTGAACCACTTTTCATTTTGGTTGTTTTACCCCAAGCAGGACATTGCTCCTAGGTAGATTCATCCTTTGTTTATAGGGTTGACCCTATCGAGTGGACACAAACGCTCAGAACAAGGGAGTGGGTGAAGTCATCCGGCAGGGGAAGGCATAGGATCCACCATGTCTCTGGCCTCGGGGAAAACAAGCCTCAAAGCCAAACCCCTGTCCTTTTTAAAAAATCTCCTCTGGGGAAGCCATATGCCTTAGAGGAGTCACTTGAAATTGTTCTACAGGGCCGGGCCTGGTAGCTCATGTCTATAATCCTAGCACTTTGGGACGCCAAGGCTGGCAGATCACGTGAGGTCAGGAGCTGTAGACCAGCCTGGCCAACATGGTGAAATCTTGTCTCTACTAAAAATACAAAAAATTAGCCGGGTGTGGTGGCACGCGCCTATAGTCCCAGCTACTTGGGAGGCTGAGGCCGGAGAATCACTTGAACCCAGGAGGTGGAGGTTGCAATGAGCCAAGATCATGCCACTGCACTCCAGCCTGGGCAACAGAGGGAGACTCTGTCTCAAAAAAAAAAAAAAGCGTCCGGAAATAAATAGTGCCCACTTGCCAGCCAGTGACCTCTGTGCACCCTGTTCTCACCTTTTAGGAGGACTGGCTGGTTGGAGACGGATTCTGGGGGTTTCTGGGTCCCCCAACCAAATAGTCTCTTACTGTCAGCTCTGTTCTCTCTCTTGCCATCCTCTCTCCTCAGCTCCCATCCACTCCACATCACCCGGTTCCCACATACAGGGTGGTTGACACAGAACAGGGATTGATCTATCTGATGCCTTCTGGGGCTTCATGATCCCGCAGTCCCACACGTGAGTCCTCCACCCCTCTGGGTCAGAGGACAATGTGCCTCTGCTTCTCTCCGCCCTCATTTGCAACATGGAGGCAACAACAGCGCCCACCTGGAAGGGCTGTCATACTGATCAAATGAAATATTGGAAAACGGAGCTCATAGTACCACACCCGCTACAAAGAGCAGCCATTCATGTTTTATGATTATGACTCCCAAATATTTCGTCTGTCCCCAGACGTTCCCTCTCCAACTTCCTCATTTCTATAAAAGGTCCCATCGTCACTCTCAGTCACCCAGATTCACAGGCAGCCAGTCGGCCACAAAATTCTACCTTGTCCTCTCTCCTCCATTCCCTCCCCTCCTACAGCCACCACCCGAGACCAGACTGCTCTCATCTCGTGCCTTCACTGTTCTAATTGCCCAATTCAGTGGTTTCTAGACATCTGGCGTTCACAGGCCAATAAACATTTTACAAATTATTTTTGGAACCAAACTATTTCTAAGTGTTTTTGGTTTTGGCCAATAAAGATACTAAATAAATATCACTGAGAAACACCATACTCTCATTAATGACAAGACAGTTCAAGTTCCTCCAAAGGAGAAAGGCCGTAAGTGTAGCAGAAAGCTCTGTTCTTTAAAATGAGTAAGTTTAGCTTTAAAAATAACTCACTGTCTTAACTCTATGTTCTTCATTTCTCACCAGATGGAAACTTTAGTGCTGACTGGTACCTGTTTTTTCACAGACTGTATTTGAAGCCTGTTGGTCTGTCATCTTTCTGACTGGCTCAGTCCACTTGGGCTGCTATCGCAAAGTACCACAGACTGGGCAGCTTATCAACAACAGAAATGTATTTCTCTTGGTTCTGGGGACGGGAAGTCAAAGATCAAGGCTCAGGCAGATTCAGTTCTTGTTGAGGGCTCTCTTCCTGGTTATGACCTCAGTGGTGGAGAGAAGGAGGAAGCAAGTTCTCTGGTATTTCTCTCTCTCTCTCTCTCTCTCTCTCGACGGAATCTTGCTGTGTTGCCCAGGATGGAGTGCAGTGGCACGATCTCAGCTCACTGCAAACTCCACCTCCTAAGTTCAAGTGATTCTCTTGCCTCAGCCTCCCAAGTAGCTGGGATTACAGGTGTGCACCACCACACCCAACTAATTTTTCTATTTTTAGTAGAGACAGGGTTTCACCATGTTGGCCAGGCTGGTCTTGAACTCCTGACCTCAGGTGATCCACCTACCTCTGCCTCCCAGAGTGCTGGGATTGATTACAGGTGTGAGCCACTGAGCCCGGCCTAGTATCTCTTCTTATAAGGGGACTGATCCCATTGTCAAGGCTCCATCTTCAAGTCCTAATTCCCTCCCGAAGTCCCCAGCTCCTAATACTATCCCACTGATGATTAAGATTTCAACATATGAATTTGGGGAACAAAACATTCAGTCTATAGCACTGACTAATCCTCATCTGCTCTATCCCACACCAATCTTTCCCCAGCTCTCCTCATGCACACACACCCTTCCTTCAGGAAAATCAAGGAGTCACATCCTCTTGTTCTAGGTAGGACTTATCAAACATGGCATCCCAGGTCCAGGCAGATGACTTGTCCCAAATTAACAGCTGGCATTTTGGAACTCGCAATGGATTCCCCCATAGAAACATGGAATGGAGAAGACTCCCTCACATCAACACACACACACTTACTCTGTATTGTGCAGAGTCCAAGACTGTCCTGTGCAGGGCAGGGCTGTCCTCGCAACTCCAGAACAAATGGTCAGAAGGAAGAGCATTGCTCTGGAAAAGAGCCTGCGTTCCCACCTGAGACGTCCCGGGGAGTCCTGCTACCCACCTTTACAGGCCAGCTGCTCCTCCTCTTTCCCCCACACCTGAATCCCTTCCTTACAGGAGCTCCACAGCGCAGTAGCCACTTTTCTTTCCCCATAGTATCTCAAACCTTCTCCCTAAGCCATGGAGAAAACGTCTCCTGAGAATTTTTCCTATTCCCAATAGGAAACAATGGCTAAAAATAACAATGGGCAAAGTGACAGCATTTCTAGAAGGCTACAAAGTGTTTCATTATCAGAATAATTCCTGGGGTTCAATGTTATGTAAAGGGACCACCCCACCCCCAGCCCCATCTGCCTTAGGCCCTTCCTGTTTCATAATTGCTTCCTTCTTTGTCTCGAGAACCACCGCTCACCCTGCTCCACAGAGACAATCTCCTCTAAACCTCCTAGAATTTCAAGTTGGCAGACCTGCGCCTCTCACTGTCCATAGGAAGGTGCTCTTCCTCCCATTTTCCTCTTGAGAAATTCAGAGTAAAAAAAAAAAAATACTAGACTCCAAAACGCAAAGTGGGTTCTTTGAGTACTGAGAGGGCCCTAGTGAGATCCTTCTGCACACTGAAGGAAAACTGATTTACTGTCACTTCCAAAGGAAGGCTAGCTTCTCCCTGGACAAGCAGGGCGGGAGGCCCCAGGCTGGAGGTGTGGTTGGCAGGGGAAGAGAAGCAGCAGCCATGGATTCATTAGCCTGGTGGAATCAGAGGGAACTAGAGGGGCTGCTCAAATCCCACACTGGCAGGGAGGCCTTTGAGCCTTTGGGTCCAGCCAAAGTGTGCCACTCACTGGAGTGTAGACTGCTGCTCCACAGAGGGTGGCCCACCAACTGGCTGTAGCAGCTTTGCCGAGGAGGGCAACAGATATACAGACTCCCTGGCCCCTCCCCAGACCGACTGATTGGAATCTAGATTTTAACAAGACCCCAGATAATTCCTACATACATTAAAGTCTGAGAAGCAGTATTCCAGAACATCTAGGACAGTTGTTCTCCAGGTGGAGGGATTTTGCCTCCTAGGGGACACCTGGCAATGTCAGGAGACATTTTTGATCATCACTATTGGAGGTGCTAGTGGCACCTGGTGGGTAGAAGCCAAGGATGCCGCTAAACCTCCCACTGTTCATGGGCAGCTCCCACAGCAATGATCCAGCCTCACACATCAGCAGTGCTAAGGCTGGGAATCCTGTGATCCAGGTGAAAACATCCAGGAGAGAACTGAGGAGAGGTCCTAGAGCCCCACCCCTCTAGGTGAAGACTGCAGACCAGGAGCTTCAGCAGAGAGGGGAGCCCTTTAAATGCAAAGCTTCTGACCTGACCCCATAACTACAGATCAGACCCTCTGCAGGGGTGGGCCCCAGGAATGAGTGTTGAACAAGCTCTCCATGGGATCTGCATGCATGCTTTCTGGTTTCTTGCATTTTGCATTGAAAGCATTAGTGGAGACCATGGGTGCCTGGCCTTGGATGGCCATCAGGAAACTCAGGCTCAGCCAGGCTGGCCACTTGCCCAAGACTTCACAGCACGAGCAACCATGATCTGGATGTGAAGGAGGGCCGTGCTAGAGGATGTGGGGGGCTGTGGGACTGGCACCGGGCTCTTCGAGACACAACTTCAAGGACAATGGCTTAGAGGCTGTGCCGCCGCTATGAGCACAGCACACCAGCTCCTGGTCCTGATGCTGACTGCAGGAGTGTCCTGACATGACTCTGCCCGGTAAGAGAAGCCTTCAAAGCTGTCAGACAACAAATGCCAGCAACCATGGACGCAGTGTTACATACACCATGCCCTAGCAGTGAGAATAAGGAAGATGATGGTGCATTGGTGACAGGGAACTATTTTTTCTTTTCTTTTTTTTTTTT